>JAECUM010006052.1:0-82010 GCA_016617855.1 Megalonaias nervosa
TTCTATGTATTTTCTACATTAAATATTTTTGGTTGCCTGGAAACAGAGTGTCGCATAAGTAGTATGTGATAGACCATAGAGTACTACTTTATACATAGCATAAACATTTTGATTGGTTGACCACAATGTACTTTACTGGAAGTCTTTACATAGAGTTGGAGTGGATGACTCTTCTAGAATTTACTGTTAAAAAGTAATAGCTATTCAAGTTTCAATATAATTATTCTGGGTTGAACAGAACAAAAATAACCACTTAACTTGTCCTGATTACATATGTTGAGCAATGAATGCTCTTGCATTAAATTACATCAGTAACCCCATAAAATTTTTCTTAGAAAAATTGTCACAAAAACTTGGGATGATAGTTCGCAAGTGGAATGCACTCCTTCAGAGGTTTAGATCAATTTCTGTGTCATTAGAAACTAAATTCTAGTCGTGATGTATCGAAGAAAAAAAAATGCAGAATTTTAAGCATTCTGCAGCAGTGCTTCTGGCAGATGTTTTGGTTTGCTAATCAACTTTATCTTGATTCATCTTGCTGTTTGGTTGTTTGGTCAAGCTCCTCCGCACACTGAATTGAACAGAGTCATTTATGATTGGTCAAAGTACTCAGTCTCAAGGTAAAGTATTTCATGATGTTCAGGCCTCGTCCAAGTCATTGCCATTTGGTAGTCAGATTAGTGTTGTGTATTAGTAAACACTTAAAGACCATTTGATGCAATATAAACATCAATTACTAAAATAAGGAAAGGAAACAGCCTTGCATTGTATCAGATGCACTTATGTACATGAAAGGATATTTATTTCTAATTCCTTCTTACAAGTTCTTAAAACATGTAAACTGATGCGTAGCTAAGATTGACTTTTAGTGTTTTTTTCTTTGATGACATGTTAGTATAAAAATTATTTTATAGCTTTGGCATTCAGTTATTAAAGGAATACAACTGTTTACACGTTGGGATATGTGCATTTTTAAAATGTTTTTTGTGAAATTCAGTCATGTTTAATATGATGTACTAAATGTCACATTTCTTAGTTATTTTTCAGTTACGATGTACACACCAGAATTTATCACATTAATGGGTGATGTTGTTGGATGAAATAACAGATGGGGTAGAATTCAGTACAATTCAATCTTTTGAATTGTGTTTAATTGATACTGTTGGTGGTCCTTTTTGCCTACATTGTTACAGAAAAGTCATTGCACTTCACCTGTTATGGTGTTTTTTTTTCTTCATATAAAATTAACATATTACACCAATAGACCTATCAAGGATTTGCTCTGAGCTCTGTTCATGCTCCCTATCATCTTAAAATCTTTTCTAGTGCATCAAAAGGTATGAAATTGTGCAGATGTAACATTGTGCTTTGAGAAGACAACTTTATTAAGTTGTGGCAAAATGAAAACGGTCATTGTTTCTAGTCACAGTTTATTTTCTTTATTTTACTTGAGTTCATAGGAACAGTTCACCCAGGTTAACCTACAAACATAAGATTATATTACTGGTACTAAAAGAAATCTCAAATCTCAGCAGAGGGTCCACTAATTGACTACCAGCTTGAAGGTGTTGATCTTGAAATTATCACATACAAGATTCAAACTTTTACAATTAAAATGTGTATTGTTTGTCAAATGCATTTTCACAAGAGTAGGGAGAAAGCTAGTGTTATACAAACTTGAATATAAATGTTTGTGTATTTTATAATAACATGGCCCTCCAAAAGTCATCCTGGGAGCAGTTTTTCTCTGAAAATGCATACATTTGGGGGAAGGAGCAGATAACTGCATATATATTCACATGTAAGATGGATCTAACAGCAGAAACATGGACTCAAATATACTGGTGCATTATGGGATGGCCGATCTAACTGCAGAAAGATCTGGGTCTTTGCAGTTTGCAGTTGGATCTGAGTTACCAATGAGTATTTAGTTATATTCTTTCCAGTTGTTTTTGTATATTAGCTGTTCATTTTTTTTCTCCAAAACATTATGTTGGTGGGAAGTGGAGGCTGGCTGTTAAATGTGATTGTATGAAATAGTTTGGTTGAATTTCAGCAGGGGAAAAAAAAGTGTAATTAGCAAGAAAAAGGGGACTGGTTCTAATTGACAGAAAATAATGAATAGGGCATTTTGATTCAAATCAGCTTTTAGCAAGAATGAATGCTATTGTCAGGCTTGCAGGAAACAAGATTGATAGAATAAATGCTGGGAGCTGGCAACAGGACTTGAAAGTTCCAATTGGGGGTTATATTTATTTTGTCTTCTGTGAAGCCCAGTATAAAAAAAAAAAATGCAACTCAGAGGCTGGAATTTCCTTGGTCTCATGCCATCCCTACATTGGTAATTTTTTCTCACCCATTTATTCTTCCAAGAAAATTGCAAAAATAAATGTGTTTGATTACATCAATTACATTCTTGGATTGCAAACATGGATACAATTTATTTTGAACAGTATGGTATTCTAGAAGTGAAGCTTGTCATATCAGAGAATCATTTGACTGACTTAAGAGAACCGATCAAGATTAGAAAAGTAAGTGTCACAAATCTTCAAGATTTTTGTGGGTGAGAAAAGGGGATGCTTAAAACTTGAATGACATGTCAGAAAGGTCTATTTTACAGAAAATTCTAGCAGTTTATGGCATGTACTTTTAATGGTGCCTAGGCAGTGGTGCCTAGTGGCCTGGGAGATGAAGGAGACTGCAAAAGAAGATTTTTAAAAAATCACTAACACCTGTTGGCTGTGGGGACTAAAACATGGACTGAAGTACAAAACAAAGATTTTATCATTGTGCTTTCCAATCACAGGCATATTTGTTTTACAGGGTAATTATTTCTTTTTATACAGAGTAATTATGGTTTGTTTTACAGGGTAATTGTGGTTTGTTATGTGGAGTAAATATGGTTTATTTTAAAGGGTAAATATGGTTGTCTTATGAGGTAATTATGGTTTGTTATGTGGGGTAATTATGGTTTATTATGTGGAGTAATTTATGGTTTATTTTAAAGGGTAAATATGGTTGTTTTATGGTGTAATTATGGTTTGTTATGTGGGGTAAATATGGTTTGTTGTGTAGGGTAATTATGGTTATGTGGGGTAATTATGGTTTGTTATGTGGGGTAATTATGGTTTGTTATGTATGGTAGTTATGGTTTGTTATACAAGGTAATTATGGTTTGTTATGTATGGTAATTATGGTTTTTTATGTATGGTAATTATGGTTTGTTATGTATGGTAATTGGTTTGTTATATGTGGTAATTATGGTTTTGCAGAGAAATTATGGTTTGTTATACAAGGTAATTATGGTTTGTTTTACAGGGTAATTATGGTTTGTTTTACAGGGTAATTATGGTATGATATACAATTAAGGTTGGCAATGCAATCTAATTTTAATATCAGTAATATGTAACATGTTGCTATTGGATGGAAAATACCTCAACAGTATGAAAAGAATTCATCCTGCCATAGGGTGACTGAAAAATTTTAGAATTCTAGAATGCCGTAGTCCTTTCCATGGCAACCTTACCCATGTGCACTATATCTTTCATTATTTTCCAGTTTCAGACATTACTGCTGTTTTAATTTGCATCAAAAGAAAAATTGTCTTCGCTTCATTTGTTGTTGTCACGATTTTAGTTTTTGTCGATGTGCATCATTTTCACAGTGTGGAGTTATTCTTGCTCAAGCATCTGTTTCTGTTTGAATAGAGTTACTCACAATTTTTCTGGTTATGTTTTGCATAACATTGCATTTTGGTTCTTACCTCACAGTACAGGGGTGCTTGGGTAACTATTATTGTTTGAGAATTATTTTCTAGCTTGGGTAGGTATTAATTACCACTGTCATTTGTTGAAATTGGTCTGTGAACTCATCTTGATTCTGTTTATTGTTTTATTACAATAAGGAATCACCTGAATTAACATTCCTTTTAATGTGACTTTTGTAACTTTTATCTTGAAAAAGAAATTTGCACACCAGTTTTTCCTTTCACATTTTCATTTTCAGAAATTAATATAGGGATAGTGATCCTTATTATTATCCCAATTATTATTAGCAGTTTTATCAAGCTGCGTTTTGCTAATTTAGTCATCTCCAGTTGTTAAATAATCTTGGTTGATGTTATGTTTGCTTTATCTTCAGTATTATTTGGTTGTTTTATTTCTTTAATCTTCAGTACTCAGCATTGCTTATATTTTTGCATTAAAACATTGGTGGTTGTTTTAATTCTTTGAGACAACACCTGGAAAAGGTGAGTTCTGATTGTTATTAAATTAGCAGAGACTTAGTCCATGCAAATTTTACATAATACCTACATAGAAGTTATTTTGAATAAATCTTCTTCATTTTCTTGCAGCAATGGCTAAGCAGGGTGTGGGTAGGTGTGGCCACAGGAAAACTCCATGGGAGACCCACCCAATTTTCCTACTTGTACAGGTTGTGAGAGGATGGATGGGTGTCCCATTTGCGACCTATGGTTGAGCAAAGATGCTGAATGCAGACATGTTTTTAATGGAAGGAAAACAGTCTTTCGTCATCTTGGGAATTAGCATACAGATGTCAGACTAGGGAAGGGGATTGAATCAACATCACCCCCTTTCCGGTAATCTGTCTAAATCCCAACAGGATGTGGGACCTTCAACTGTAGGAATGTGATTGGTCCTTTCCCTTGCATACAGTTCTGGACTTCTGCTCATTGTCGACATGGTAAAGAGGTCAATACTGCAGTCCATGGACCTACATCTTCCTCCTAGGAAGTTGGGTCAGAAATTTTGAGGGGGACAGACCTTCTTCCTCCAAACATCACAGGAGGTTAGAGACACACTCTCACCTGCCTGCTGAATTTGCAACTAGGGACAGTCTGTTAGCTCCATGTAAGGGGTTATGGGTCAAAGTTCCTCATACTCCCAATTCTCCAACACATTTGAAAGGCACTGGGATGTATAGTTCTGCCTCCCAGGAGTAAGAGTGTGTTGGAGAGTCTTGCAGTCCTTGTAGACTCACAAGAGTTTGATGCAGAACAGATCAAACAGGCCCCTCCTTTTGGGTTTCCTGCTTCCTCTCATCTACTGGTCAAGGCAGCCGAGGATAGAAAAAATCTAGTATTTTTCTTCAGGGTTCATGGTCTCAGGAAGAGTCAACCTTCCACATCAACAATTTGGAAATGAGGGCAATGTTCTTAGGCCTTCAGGGGTTCATCCACAAAATAAGAGGTTGCAGTGTGATGGTCTACAGTGACAACAGACTGGTGATAGCATATTTCAAGAGGCCATGGTCAGCACATGTGCACCTTCTCTGTGAATGGAGGTTTGGAACCTCCTTTGCTGGACAACTTCAGTGGTAATATTCCTTCAAATTTACCACATTCCCATCAGGAAGAAGACAGTCTATCAAGTCATTTCAGAATGGTCAGTCCACCACTCCATAGCAGACTTCTTTTGGCAATTTTGGGGAACACCCTTGGTGGACTTGTTAACCACAAATCTGAACAACAAGCTCTCCTTTAAAATTTCACCAGTTTCCCAGCCAGTGTGCCTGTTCAGTGGATGCTTTCTGCCTGAAGTGGGATTCTGTTCCCTTATGCCTTCCTACCCTTTTGGATGATCCCACTAGTCCTCCACAAAGTCAGGCACTCCATGCATGGCTCAGCTCATTTTTATTTGTCCCTCTGTAGCCCTAGCAATTGTGGTTCAATCATCTTTCTAGATCTGCTGGTGGACCATTCCAGGAAATTACCTCAGAGGAGGGACCTTCTGTTGCAGCACAGAGGATCTCTCCTACCAAACAGCCCACAGATTTTCCACCTTCATCTCAAATGATCTGTCTCGAAAGAAAAGTTTTCAATCACACTTGTCAAGTGCATCATTAAGTCCAGAATCTGTATGATGCCAAATGGAGACTCTTTTGTGAGTGTTGTAGTAGAAAACAGGTCAGTCATAATGTCCCTCAATGAGTACAGTGGCTGATTTTCTTCTCTTCATTTTTGAACAAAAATACTGCTCAGTTTCTGCTATTAAGGGCTATCAAGCAGCCCTTTCCAACAAACTCAAATTTTCAAAAGGCCCTGCCATCAGGATGGATTCCCATTTTAGCAAACCTGATCAGATATTTCAAATTGGAAAGACCAGTGTCTCACTCTCTAATGCATAAATGGATTATCTCTTGTGTATTGTGGTCTCTAACTAAAACCCCCTATGAACCTTTGGGTGAAGCTTCCTTTAAGAACCTTACCCCCAAGACAGTTTTCTTGCCAGCTTTAGCATCTGCAATACGAATGAGTTAGCCTAATGCCCTGTCCATACAACAGGGCAGTATCAAGTGCAGTGGGAATTATGGGCTTCTCTTCTTTGGCAACCAGGTATTTTTTATCAAAATACCAGCTTCTTTCAGTTGCACCACTCCTGATTTAGATCCCCAGTCTCAGCCGTATCTGTGCTGGAGATGACCAAGATAGACTTTCATGTTCAGTTGCGACTCAACGACTTTACTTAGCAGTCTCTAAAAAGAGAAGAAATGGTAGGAAGCCTCTTCTCCTCCCCATTAAAGGTTTAGCTGATATTTCAGCTTCCAGCATTTCTGGGTGGATTGCATAAACTATCAAGAGAGTTTACCAGTCCCTTACTAAGTGGACCTGTCTTCCATGAAAATTAAAGCCCATGTGGTTCACGTTCTTGCTGCCTCATGTTCATATCTAACTCATTCATCGTGGCAAGACGTGATGGAAGCTGCAATTTGGCACTGTCATACTAATTTATCCTCCTTTTACCTTTTATCATTAGCATTGGGACCAATCATTGTCACTTAGAAAGTGATCCATGCAGATTCCATCCTGCGGTAGTCCCCTGGTCATCAGTGAGTGCAAGTATTCCTTGTGTTTGTTTTTTATTTGCTAGTTGTGGGATCATCAGCCTTCTGCCAAACTGACAATTCAGCTATGTAGTATCAACATGTATGGTATATCACTGATATTAAAAAATAGTTTTTTTGTGGAGGAGGTAAAACTAATTTTGATGACGTAATACTTACATGTTGCTTTTGCTAGATTCTCTCCTCACTACTCTACAATGATTTCCCGCTAAGATAGGCTGCTCGCTCAAAATAATGAAGAGAGCCAGGATGCATGCCCAATATGTGGGGTTCTCCTGCAGAGGTCCTTCATTGCTCTAGAAGCTTTTGGTTCAGTCTGATTAGAAGGGCAGAATTTTCATCATTTGGTCACATTAGTTTTCTCATGGAAAAGTAACAGCTATGCAGTAGAAACAGGTAAGCATTACATCATTAAAATTAGCACCCCACCCCAAACTACATTTTTATTTGGCAGCTTCTAAAGGAAGAAGACAAGGTAGGAAGCATTTTTTTCTCCACTTTGAGGGCTCAGCTGTTATTCCAGCTTCCACCATTTCAAGGTGGGTTACTATGACTATCAAGAGAGTTTACTAGTCTTTAACCATGAGGGAACTTTCATTCATGAAAATTGAAGCCCGTTAGGTTAGAGTCATTGCTACCTCATGGGCCTATCTAACTCATTCATCTCTGGAAGATGTGATGAAAGCTATGTTTTGATAATCTCATACTATCTTCTCCTGCTTTTACCTTTACTTGTTCTCACTTTATATGTTTTGCAGTGATAAATATAAAAGAACCTGCAATCATATATTGATTTGATATTATGCTGATGATCATTGATTTTACAGTTATCAAAGTGATTCAGTAATTCTTCCAGTTGACTTAATTTGAAAGGATTTTCCCTGATGATTACCTTTGACAAGGCTTCGACTGGCTTTATTATGGGAACCGCTTGATCAGCTGTTTTTATTGCTGCCAATTGACAACAGCTTCATTTAATCTGGTTGATAATTATGATAAACAAAGTGGTTTCAAGGCTCGACAGTTGACTACTTATTCACAAGTTTTATGCACAGAACGCTTTCCTTACATTTCAACTTGATTTTTTTTCCATCATCTTGAAAAACTTCCTTGGTTCCAGAAGTTTTTGTACTTTCAAATAGTGAAAATTGGAGGTCTGATTATTTAGGTGAGTTACATTTGATGGCTTTCAAATTTCAAATGATTAAACACCTAGTACCAAGGTGAGTGATATCAGGCTTACTTGGGCCTTTTGTTGTGAATTAATAAAATATGGGTAATTGGTAATTTTCAGTGGGAATAAAACCACAGAATTCAAGGTCAGTGGCATCTATGTATGTATATTAGTATATCTGATTGATCTCTGTCAATCTAGGTGGATTCATGCATGCATGAATTGAAAGCTATTTTTGAACAGCTCCTTTTTTGCATGAGTACTTTGAAATTTTGAATTTTTAGTGATCTTAGATTTGGGGTACCAGTAGATTCTTTTTTCTGGAAAATGATGTTTTCATAAAGGGGGGGGGGGGCAGGCAGATTTTGTAAACACCTTGTATATTATTTTGGCCTTTCTCAGAAATATTCTTTCATGTATTTTTAATACTTTGAATATAAGCACTGAAGTTTGAACATATTATGTTTGCTGATTAAGTATTATTTTACATGCCTCTTCCTGGAGTTTGGATATGTTTTTCATATTTGTAGCAGTTGTGTTCCCCCAGATTATGCTTTAGTAGTCAAGATGAGGTTGAATGTAACTTTAGTAAAAATTAACTCTGTAATGTAATGGAAAGACGTCCTTGAATTTCTGTAGGAACCAGAAAATAAATAAAGGAATATTTGCTCACTTCAGTGGTTTTATGCTTATAGTTTTTAATGTCTCTAAATAATGTTTTTTTAAAAGCATATTCTTGTCTACTACAACTTTCCTTTTTTGCTCATATACCTACTCAAACTTTATGACCAATATTTGTAGCAACTTCCATTTTGTGTGGTTTCAATTTTAGCAAGTAAGAAGAGACTGTACAAAGAATAAACTATGTTTCCAGGAACAAATTTCCTGTTTCCTGTAACAAATTTCATGTCCTCTGGAACAAATTTCATGTTTGCAGGAACAAATTTAATGTTTCCTGGAATGATTTTCATGTCTCCTTGAACAAATTTCATGTCTCCTGGAACAAATTTCACGTCTGCAGGAATAAGTTTCATGTCTCTTGGAACAAATTTCATGTCTCCAGGAATTCAGTGGGGATGATTTCCAAGTCTATACTAGATTATCGATATAGTCAAAGCAAAGATCATCCATGATTGCATCTTAATGTGGCCTTCAAGAGCAGGTGTCCTTTATGTACAGGCAAAAATTTGATAAACTATGATGAAATCAGATTTTACTTAACTGGCCTCTGAATGCAGTTGGCTGCTATATACAGATGGCCACCATACCAGGTTTGACTTTGTGGATGTTGACAATATACTTTAGTCCATGTTCTTAAAAACGTCTTACTGCTTCAGGTGTTGGTGGATTTTATGGACCTGACTGGAATGTGACAATTAATGTCAGAATGGTGATGGTTAATGGCTGTCCAGAAGTGCAAGTCCGATTTGAACCTCTCTATCCCGGTGCCTCTGCTCATACTGTTTTAGTCTACCAAATTCAAAGCGAGGAAGCTCAAGAATCAGTGACATTAAAAGTTGTAAGTTAATTTTTTTACATGTTTTAGTTGAATTTATGGAGATAATGCATTTGGCTTTCCGTCTGTCTCAGAACCTTTTTTAATATGTCTGTCCTTGATCATCATTCTTGCCCTTCAACAGCTTGTGCAACAGTTTGGTACATAATATGGTCATCATCAGAAAATGTGCATATCAACAGATCACCATGCTTCTGTGATTTATGTTGGAGTGATTGACCTATGTAAATGAATTAAATCTTACAGATTTAAAGAAATTTCCATAAAACCTGACAAATCTTACAATCGTTATCTAAAGATATTGCCAGTATCAACAAATAACTGAGCTCATGCAATTTTTCTTTTCTATTGTTGAGTTGGAGCCTGTGCTGGTGTACAGAATTTTGTGAACACCGTTTTCTAAGCCTCAGTTTACAATGGGTCACAATGAAACTTTATACATGTTAGGATCATCATTTGAAGATGTGCTCATTGACAGAATACTGTCCTCCTGCAATTCTTGTTAGAGTTATTACCCATTACCCTTCGTTTATTGCTCCTGGATGTTGTGTATGACAGAACCTTGTAAACTTGTCAACATTGTAGTATCAGTTTTTGATGGATTGCTGTGATACTTGGTACATATTGTGGTTATCATCAGAAGATTCACCTATCCATGTTTCACTGTACATCTGTGTTTTTTTTCTTTGAATTATTGCTTCTTCTTTTTTTTAGCTCACATGGACAAAGAACAAATGAGTTTATGGTTTGGCCTTGTGTCCATTGCCTGTGTTGTGTTGTTTATTGTAAGCTGTCTATCTGTTATCACTTACTGGTAAACACTCTATAAAAATCACTTTTTATCAGATTTTGGTTGGATTTGATATCTTCACTTACAGCATCAAGACCTTGCATGAGCTGTATCTCTACACATATTAATGAGGTGACCTTGCATCTATTTGGCTGAGCTTATGAACACTCTAAAGGTCATATTTCTGAGCAGGTTTTGATAAGGTTTGGTATTGAAGCATATCATTAAGACCTCAGACACACATGATCGTGAGTGACACCAATGCATAGTAATGAGGTGATCTTGCATTTGATTGAATGATCTTGTGAACATTCTAGTACCCATATTTGTCCTTAGTCTTTTATCAGATTTTGGTTTTTAAGTTTATATCATCAAGACCTTGGTTATTTTAGATTATGAATGACATCATTGCATATTAATAAGATGATCTGGTATTTGATTAGTTGAGCTTGTGAATTCCAGAGGCCACGTTTCTGATTAATTTGGTATTTAAGCTATATCATCAAGACTTTGGATGAGTTTGATTACAAGTGACCATCATGCATATTAATGAGGTGATCTTGCATCTGATTGGCTGACCTTGTGAAAACTCTAGAAGCCATATTTTGGCTTAGATTTTGATGAGATGTGGTATTTAAGCTAATATTAAAATCTCTGATGAGTTTGATTGTGAAAGACATCCAAGAAAAATAATGAGGTAATGTTTGATTGGGGATTACTTAATATGAATGCTAACTAGTAATTACAAGCTTTGGGTATATCTGTGCTTAGTATTATGTCACACTTATAGTATAGACTGAAGTACATTGATTAGTAGTCAGAAGCAGCTGTCATAGTTGGACATTTTCAGAGATGATTTTAAAGGATGTAGTACTTTCTTTTGCACTCAATCTTCTCAACTCTGAGGTCAGATAAGCATATGGTATGGCCCTTTGTTCAATGCCTGTAATTGTGTGTTGCATCTCATTTTTTGTCTGTCACCCATCTCTCAATACTTACTTCAGAGGTTTTTTCTCAAACATTCTCATTATCACTCTCTTGGTTCAAATCATACCTATCTGAAGAAGCCCGGAAGTTCTTCATAACACTAAATCAGAGCCGATGTCCATCAGAAAGGAGTTCCACAGGGATCTGTTTTTGGGCCTTTATTGTTCACATTGTTTATAAATGTCTTACCCCTGTATGTACAACATTAAAATACTGATCTATATGCTGATGCTGCTGTTTGCATAAGTCTGATTCCAACTTTGTAACTTTGAACCAAAAAATTGGGTGAAGATATATATCAAGTTGAACATTGGTGCTCACTGAATAACATGTTTATCAATCTCCTAAAAACTAAGGCACTGTTTTTTGGAACTACTGGTAGGCAAAGATTATCAATGAACAGAAATCCAAATCTTGAACTCTGTATCTTCAATAATCAAATTGAAAATGTTGACACAGAAACACTTTTGTAAGTTCATATTGATAAGAATCTAGACTGGTGTAAGCATGCAAAACACATTTGTTCTGTAGTAAACTAAAGAATATCTTGTACAAAGGTACTTCTCAACTTTTAATATTCATTCATTCTTGACCTCTTTTGGATAGCTGCTACACAATTTGAGGAAATACAGCTAATGGTAATATTGAAATGATCCACAAAATTGAAAAAAGGTCAGCAACAACTGTCATAAATTTGCCATGTGATACCCCATCCAGAATTCTATTCTTACAATTGAAATGGCTGAAATTGGAATACAGACTAGCCTTCCAAAAGTTCATATTAATGTTCAAAGTGAGGAATGAACTTTGTCCCCAATATTTGCATGGTATGTTTCATTTTTAAGTCAGAAAATAGTACCAGAGAACTAAATTGAGCTCAGTAACAAAGATCATTGCAAAACACCATTTCCAAAATTAAATCTGTAAAATAGATTTCTACAGGCAAAGACATTGCTCATTGGAGTAGAGGGTTCTTTCCTCTACCTTGAGACCTATGGTCTCTGCCTCTGGTTCCTGGGTACATTCCCTGAAGAGGCCCATTAAACCTCCCCAGTTGGATGCTGGTGTGTCCCAAGTGGTATTACAACTGGAGGCTGGGCACACCTTCCCACTGAAAGAATGAAGCCATTGAGCAGAAAGTCTGGCTCTATAGCTTGCAATGCTGACCTATTCTCAGCTGCTTCATTTATGATGCTGAAGGAAGTCACTCTCAACCCTAGACACATCACAACACATACCCGAAGCTGTGGACAATCATCCTGACATTCACTTTCTGTCACAATGGCTTTATTGGCAGAGCTTTTTACACATTTGCAATGACGTTGCCCTGGATTCGAAGATCTTACACAACCATAGTAAAGACCTTTGTAGGGCTGCTCCATTGGAAGCATAGACCCTCGTCGGAGGGCTCATCGTCACTGTGACTTTTCAAGATTTGAAGGTTCATCAGCATAGATCCTTCACACCAACTCCTCGTCAAATGCAATAGCAAGGAAGCTTGTTAATGTGAATCACTTCAAGAGACGACTTGCTAAATTCATCAAACAGTTGCAGCTCCAGTCCAATGCTCAACCTCACATGAGACCTCCTTGGCATCAATCGGGTCCTTGATATGTGAGTCACTGAAGAGCCTCTGGGAGGAAGTTTTTCTACCTGCTTTCCATTCCCAAGAATGAGTAGGGAGGACAGACCCAGGGACTTGCACCCTCTCCTGCCATGCATTCCTTTCCCAAATGTCCCAGTAGGTTCTTTCTAGGCATGCTTTTTGAGGCTTTTGTCACACACCCCCCCCTTTATTAAGGACCCCCAAGTCTAGTCAGATGAAATTTATGGAAGAGGTTTACACCCTTTTGCAAAAAGCAACAGTCGAGAGGGTCCAGAATTATCATTCTCCCTCATTTTTCCTCACAGATCCTCCCGGAAAAGCAGGAAATTTCCTATCCTTATCAATCTGTCAGTGTTATATTGATTTCTTCTGCATAACTGCTATATTCCCAGACTGTGAGGGTTTTTTTTGAGACCTAAAAAGTGTGTGAGATCCCAAGGAGGATCTGTATGCTTGACCAAATGAAAGCAGCATCGTCCAGTTGAGAATAAGCTGTCTTTTCATGTAGTCTTGTTCAAAGCATTTAATACATTTACAAGAGGAAAAAATAGTTGGTAGACTTAGTATTGTCAAATATCATCACCATACACATATGTGCAAACCCTCACATAAACACAACCACACCAACATTAAATAAAAACATACACCCAAGTTTATGTCTTTAAAATCCATTGGAAAGCAAAATACATGCTCATTTACATGGGAATTGATGAACTTTCTCACAAACCAGAACTTAACCCAGGTTCCACTGGATGGGATAAATCAACTATTGGCACTTCTAAAGATTCTGTTAATATAAACATCATTTTCTGTCTCCTTTACCTATCCCTGTTAAGAAGTTTGAATGCCACTGTGGATCTGGTTCCTTTAGGACATCTTCATGTGCTCCCTCTACAATTTTTCCTTCTTTTAAGCTGGAAACTGCACAGAGAATTTCTCTATCGGCTCTGATTCCTTTAGGACCAGACTTTCATCACCATTTGCACTGGTGGTGATTTGGGTTAGATTTCCGACTGTAGTCTGCATGCATGCAGCCGAAACCTGCTCCTGTCTGTTTGTCAATGCATAAGATTCCAGTTGGGGTGCTTATTTAGAGCTGAAGGTCTGGTGTCATTGGACTTGGGATGAATCATCCCTCCACATCAGCAACCTAGAAATGAAAGTTGTAGTTCTACCATTGCAAGGGTGAATCACCACAGTCATTGGACTCAGAATGAATCATTGCTCCACATCAGCAACCTAGAAATGAAAGCCGTAGTTCTAGCATTGTAAGGGTGAATCAACACTGTAAATGGTCTCCTCTGCAGACACATTTGTTGTAGAGTATATCTGATGTCAAGCAGGCACACTTGCCTCTTCTATTTGCTTGGAGGTCTGGAACCTCCTCCACTGGGCCATCTAGGAGAACATCACCCTTTGATTTTGCCACATTATGTACAAGAAGAACATTTTAGCGGACAGGCTGTCCAGGTCAGGCAAAAAGAATGGACTCTTCGCCAATCTGTAACAGAGTTCCTCTTCTCACTATGAATTATGGTCCTTAACCACTGAATGAGGCTTCCATTCAGGACCTCCCACTCAAGACTGTACATTTACTCACTTTTGTGTCTGTGAGAAGATGCAGCAAGATTGAATCTCATGCATTGCCTGTTGACACTAGCTGTCTCTGGTTTGATTGCAATTATGATTCAGTTTCTTTCCTTTGTCAGCTGGGATTTTTAGCCAAAATTCAGTTACCTTCCATAGCGCCACAACATATAGAGATTCCTTGTCTCAGTGGAATCTGTCCTGGCAATGATCAAGATAGGTTTTTATACCCAGTTAGAGCATTGTGTTTCATCCTGAATGCCTCCAATGGGAAAAGAAAGGGTAGGAAATAGCTTTTCATTCCTTGATATTTTGGCCTTTCATTTAATTCTATTGCAAGATTGTTGTTTCTTTCTGTCAAGTACCAGTGTCAGAGAATGACATTAATTGTTGTGGTTGGGATGAGGTGGAGATGGTGCATGTGGTTTGGATAAGAGATGGGTAGGGGGCAGGAGTCATGTACAAGGTATTTGCTTTAAAAAACAAATCCTTTTTTTTTTACTTTTTAACTACCATATATACTTGCTTATAAGTCAGATCTAACAGCAAGCTACATAGATCCAGATCAGTCATACAGACAGATGTCAGTGCAGATCATTAGGACTTTTGATAGTGTTGATGTGCTTGTAGTCTTGAACATGCTAATGTGCAAATGGCCAGGAATATAGTGATGTATTAACAGTCTTTTGATATATTACAATAATATAATCCAAAATGTCCTTGTCTTAATTCACTATAATTCCAAACTATTGTTTTAGTCCAAAAATGTTATTGGGCACTTTTGTAATTCCAAATACTAATAAATCCAACCAAATTAAAAACTGAACACAACAGTAAGACTGTGTCTGCTTCAGATGTTAAAGCAAGAATGACTAATTTTTCAAGTAAAGAATGTTGATATAAACAGCTAAACACAATAACAGAACCAGGATGTATATCAGTCTCCTGTCTAAAACATTCAAAGTTGTCAACAAGTTTATGAATTTCCAAGTGAAAAACTAATATCTCATATTCAGATAGTAGAAAAGATGTTTACATTCATTGATAATGATCATAATATTTAATCTATACTTATAGGAAAATATTAGCTATGTGTTATGTTGTTTACAAAATAAATGTCACTGGCCAGGTGCACAATTAATTTGATTTTGGTCAAGTACAAAATACAAATATACATAACATTTAATCATTAAGAAAAGCCAACAAACAATACAAATTAAATATGCATCACGAAGTATTGATGATGTTTGATATTTTTTAAAATTTCCTCTTGCACACTTGTTGCTGATGTGAAATTTGTCAGTGTTAACTGTTTATTCAATTCATTCTGCCTTATTTAATATTACATCTTTTCCTTCCATCAAATCCCTTTGGTCATATTTCTACACAATGTTAAAAATTCAGGAGAATAAAAATGTGTGTGTAATAATAATAATAATAATAATAATAGTAATGATAATAATAGTAATAATACTGAATTTAATAAAGAGGGTAACAATTAGCAGAACACATCAAGATGTGGTACCATATATACAAATATTCATATCAGACAATTAATTGTTACCTCTACAAGTATCACAAGTATTATTCAATACCAAAACTAGGATACTAGGACCTGCAGTTATGTACTAGGTAAGGATTATCTCAGTTCTATTACATGTCACACGGTCAATGATCATTTAAGAAAGTTGTGGACATGAATGCAATGAATATGCACATGGAGCTTTTCCATTAATGTCTGTGCTTACATTCATCTGTCTGGATGCACCATCATACTTTCCCTTCCATTCAAAAAATCTGAAACTTGGCATCCTTTTAGATCATTACTAACAGGTGTATTGACTACTTCACTGAAGGTCCTATCTTCAAGGTCCAGGTCAGAGCTCAGTATTCTGTGCTTTCTGTCAGACATTTTTCCACTCCGTAACTTTGGAGCTGTTTGAGATTAAGCAATGCAAGTTGGTCCTCATTCAAAGGTTATGTGTTGTGTTGTTTCATAGCAAACATGTCTGATTCTGTTGGTGTTGTATGGCTCCATTGGTCCAGTTGTATTGTATACTTTTCGAAGTTTTTAGCTGGGTACTTAAAACAAAAGTGAGAAAATGTTTATAAAAGTAGGCCAGACTTTTGTTGCAGTTTTGTTTGCTTGCCAGTTTAGTGGTTCCAGTTTTGAACCAAAGCTGATAATAATTATGATAATAATAATAATAATGATGATGATGATGATGATGATGAAAGATGATGAAAGATCTTGAGCTGATATTTTTAACATATTTAATGTGCTTTATAGTTTTTGTTAAAATATAAAACAAAGATTGCATTTAATTAATGATTTTGATATGGGCAATAGCAAAAAAAACCCTGAGCACATTGATGTTAGGATTAATGAAGGGGAGACAAAGCAGCCAAATATGCCATGCAGTCACCCATTTTGAAATGGAAGATTCCATCTACTGACTTCAAATATTGTATAAATCATCATGGCAAAACATTTGGATTGAAAACTTCACATACAAGCTTCAAAGTCTCAAAGTCATTCTTGGAATATTGCATCCTGCTTCTAGACAAATGAAAGATGAGGTGGTATTGTGCCAATCGCATATAGGTTACACATACCCAACTCAGGTGTTCCTCCTGAAGGGTGAAGCTCAGTTAAAAGTGAAACACATTCTTGTCAGGTGTATCAACTTCCATTTTTTTTTATATAAAAAAAATGTGAATTCTTTTTAAGGAACATTCTAACAATGTACCACTACAGAAAATCCTCAACCTTTTGAGGGAAGTAGTTTATATATCACGAATACTGATCCTATTCTTCAAGGATATTGTATTTTTTTAATTTATCTTTTTTATGCTTTTTACAGAATTTTGAATCTTTACCTTTTATCTTGTATCTTCTTGTACTTCATGTTTACATTTATGAGAAAAGTTTATCTTTCCTAAGTTGTTTACCCAGTTCTTTTTATTTACAATTCTAGAACTTTACCTTTATTCAGCAGGATTTACGAATTTTTTGTGCTGGCATGTCATTAAACCCTACTTAAATATGAATTGACTTACCTTTGTATGATGAATGTCAATTTTTTAATACTTTTTTATGTTTTTTCTCTGATAAAATAACTCAGTTCGATCTTAAGATGCTGTAGATGAATGTAGATACTAATGACTTACCTTTTTGTGGCGTCATATGTAGACAGGTCTTAATGACATCATATGTAGACAGGTCTTAATGACATCATATGTTGACAGGTCTTAATGATACATATAGACAGGTCCTAATGACATCATAGGTAGATAGGTTTTAATAACATCATATGGTCTTAATGACATATAGACAGGCCTTAATAACATCATATGTAGATGGTCTTAAGCATTTGATTTCCTATATTCAATTTCAGCCAGAAAACTATACAGTGTTCAAAAACCTGCCATCAAACAAAGAATATTTTGTTCTGGTAAGTTTCACTAAATGTTGTTGTAGATAAATGTTAGAATTTTTACAGATCTCTGAGAAACACAACAATTAAAAGTACAAAAATGTGTATCTTCTAAAATTTAACTTATAGTGAATTGTTACAACTCTATGGTCTTAAATTTAGTAAGAGAAAAGATTAAAAACCAACAAGTTTGGAAAATTCAACAAATAATTTATTTCCCTTGAACACAAAAGTGAAAATTTCAAAAGAACAGTATTATGAATTAAATCCCAAATAGGACTAAAAGTCTATCACAAGTAAAAAAAATTTGGAATGAATTCCAGCAATTTTCTGAACTAATCAGATTTTGAATGTGCTGATGTGTCAATAGTCTGGAATAGTGTTGATGTGCTTACAGTCTTGATAGATCTCAATGATATGATCCAAAATGTCCTTGAATGAATTCACAATAATTCCAAAATAATGGTGTGGTCCTAAATCAGTGAGCACTTTATAATTCCAATATATAATTTAAATAAATAAATTTAATCCTCTCAGCTGAACATGACTAAATTGATTCTACTAAGACTGATGTTAAGATATGGAATAAATAATAATATTTACTTAAAACTTGTATATAGACTGGCACTTGACATATGATACAACAGAAGGCCCTGGACATAGGTCATTTACAATCGAATTTTTCTTCAATTTGTAAGCAAATTGATTTCTAGAAGATTCTAAGGTCAGAATCAAGGTTGTATCTTGAATTCAAACCTAGTAAACATGTTTACTCTAAATGACATTAGGCACATAGGCCAAAACTTCTACCCTCAATTATGGACAAAGGTCAATCACACATTTCAAATTAAATATACAGTGGTCCCCCTCTTATACGGCCACCCCTTGTGCACTGGGAAAGTGGCATATAATATGGGTGGCCTTTCCAGAGGTCGACTAATATGTGACCAGTACGCATATGTAGTAAGAAAGCTACATTAACTTAAGAGTATTTAATATCTTCATTTAAAAGTAGCATTAATTACTGAAAGGTTCTTCTTGTCTTAAGAATTGACTTATTTAAAGTTAACATTAATAGCTCTTATTCTTAAGTGTGAAATGCGAGTAGGGTATTGTTGATATTTGCATGGCAATGCCATTCAAAACGTCATTTAAATCTTGGTACATACATTGCTTGGCATTTAAAGTAATTGGCATTTAAATAATTCTCTTTCCATTTTCTCCATTTTACATTGCCGCAGAATATTCTCCTTATCTATTACGATGTTGTATATTTTTCAGCAAGAACTCTTGAACTCTCCTCATTGTTGTCAAGTTAAATAACTTTGACTTTTTCTTCAGAAGTATTAATTCTCCATTTATGTGATGACATGTTAAAGTTTTGTAGATATTTATTCCTGTGTTGCTAATTGTTCGGTACTGCAACATATGCAGATGAAACTTTTGTAGAGTTGATGAAATGCCTTGCTTTTAAAGGAATTGATATATGTACTGTCACTTAATGTTTTTGCTCTTTGTCTGGTACCCAGTTTTGTTCAATGTTAATTTCTCTGTGTGTTAATCCACAAAATCTATATTTTGCCAATGCTGACCATGTTATGATCTTGACAGTATCCGGTTGTAATTATCAAAGAAAATAACTCAACTGCTGCGTGAAGCCCAAAACTCAATCACAACATTGTTGAGCCCATTTCCTGTAAACGTCGGCATTAATGATATAATAACCTTAGTGGCACATGTACTTTAGCTAGCACATCTTTCAGTAACAAAAACCAGACATCGGAAAACAGATATCGGTAAAGATAATCAGATTACTTACCGCACCGTATGAATTAAATATTGGTCTCGGACACATATTAAAAATAAAATGTGGCTGCTTGTGAGGGGGTAAAATTAATATTTTTGCACTAATGTGCTGGCCGCTGGTTGCGGTAGAGGAGTGGCCATTCTTGAGGGATACTTTTGAACACAAACTTGAAGGTGCTAAGGGATTCTGGCTGTAAAAAGTGGGTGACCACTGGTCAGGGGGAGCCATTCAAGAGGGGGACCACTGTACTTAACATATTACCATGGACAAAAGCCAACACACAGTACAAATTAAATATACATAACAAAATCAAAACTGATTCTCATACACTATACCACTGTACCATTTGGTAACTTTAAGCTATCCAATTATAGTACAGTGCAAAGTGTACACTTTACTAATTAGGTGATTTAGTATGTGTTGCAAAATTGTGCATGTAATGAACATTTTAATGAAATACTGGTATATAAAATTTACAGCATAATTAGCATAGGTTGAGGTGTTGTTAGATTGGTTAGAAATTGTAAATTGTTCCTTTCTGTTTATGTGGCTGTAACTTCATTCAGTTTGTGAAAATTCAAATTGACAGGGTACAAGTCAAGAATCTTTGTTCATTCTAATTCACAAACCACAATAATTTCACAGGCTCTTAAACAGTATACTACCACAAGCTAGATATATCTGTTTTAACATGGTTTGGATTAAAGTATTTCACATGAATATGCAGGCCTTGTGTTGAATTTCAAACAATTTCTTAGATCACTTAACTTTAAAACTCCTTCCTTTGTTTTTTGTTGCAGATAAAACCAGAAAATGTGGAAATTTCATTCATGTGGCGGGCAAATGGATCTGTCTTCATAGAAGGTACATAGTAGTTGGAGATGTGCTTAATTCAATGAAGGAAATATGTATAAACAAATAATTCACTTGTATGGCAAAAATCTAAATACAGACTGGTAATGCAGTTTTATGGTCAGTGCCTACATCTAGTAGATATTTTTATGCCATTATGTTATGGCGTCCATACATCTGTCTGTCTGTACAGCTGTTACCAATGTTATTTTTGCACAGTAATTCAAACTCTTCACCATTAACAGTTTTAGACTTCATGGATAGCTTGCACTTGGGGTAAGGAAGAAGCATATCTATTGTGGGATCAAAGGTCAAGGGAAAAAGGGTAGCAACCGTAAGCATATTTTTTCCCTGCAATAATGAAACTTTCATGGCACAATGAACGTGTTCCAGTCACTTTGGAAAATGCAACAATCTGTCAGATTCCATTGCTTTTATTTAAGTTTGGTGCTGGCTTCTTTTGATGAAAGGTTATTTGTTTTTATTGAAGATTGTGGTTGGCTTTCTGTGAAGAAGGGTGCATGTGTTATTGAAGTTACGTCTAAAGGACAGCTTTGGAGGATCAAATAGATGTCTGTTTCTTGTTGCAACAGCAACATCAAATAATTGTAGAACATTGATTGAGACCGAATATTTTTTCATTTGCTTAGTATTTATACAGAATGATCAGTGATTCAAAGGTAATCAATTTTCATTGAAGTTTCAGCAAAACTGTTTTTTGTGGGTACATTTTAAAAACAAAAGGTAGTAGCCATCATTTAGTCAATTGTAACAGTTACATTTCCGCATTCATAAGTTTGTTGATTGTAGCAAGTCCTGATATAGAAGAGTGATGCTGCCTTCCATGCATTTTTAAAAAAAAGGCCAACAGATGATGAATGCACAGGTGTTCTGTTCCGTTCTGACAGGGATTACTACAGAAGAGATGAGTGTTCTGAAGGATTTAATTCTGTGAGTGAAAAGAAGAGGAATTTTACTTACCATCCGCATACAGAGGTCAGTCCAAATAAATATATTAATTATTAGCAAGCAGCCAACAATCCGACTATTTCATCCGACAGATCCATTACGAGATTGTGCCTCGTCCCGGTTGATCTCCGCTACCAGAAAATGTTAACAAAAGAAGGCAGAGATCTCACAGCATACAGTACTCAGGCCAGGGGTCAGAATAAGAGGATTATGATATAACAATGCACTGTTAAGATGGTTAGTCAGTATGAACAATCAGTTTGTTTAACTAACAATATATAAATTCCAGTGCATTTTATATCAAGTTTGCGGTTTCCTTTCATGGTGCTTCTGAATTTCTTCACTCCAAACCCAAAGTTGTTTATACAAGTTTAAACAACCAACATTGTCGGGGGGAAAAAAATCACAAACAGGTATAATTTTTTACCAGTTAGGAAATTAATCGCAAATAGAAACAAGATCAAAATTATTACAGTGAAACCTGTCTTGAAAGACCACTGCTATGTGAGACCACATGTCTTGAGAGACCATATATCCAGTGCACAAACTTAATGATTATATAGCACTGTGGCCTGTTATGAGAGACTACCTGTCTTGAAAGACCATAATTTTCTGGCAGAAATGGTGGTCTTTCAAGACAGGTTCTACTGTATTAGAAACATGATCGAAATTAATAATAGAAACAAGATCAAAATTATCAATTGAAATGAGATCAAAATTATCAATACCAACAAAATCATTTTTTAAATAAGCCTTAAAGTTGGCACTAATCAGTATACACATTATGTTATAACTCAGTTTGGAAAGGATTAAGATGTTAATGGATTATGGTTGGATTTATCATTACTAAAGAGCTCATGTGGCATAAAACTACTTATGCGTGTGTAAGTACATTTATGGGTGGTGTAATGAGGTTGGATCTACTTTTTACCTTACTGTGTTATGATAATGAGCTGAACCCGAAAGGGCCAACTGAATTGCCCCTTAGCAGTGATATAGGTTTCATTGGCCAATCATTTGTTGGGTTTGTTGAGATTTGTAACTGCGCACAGTTTACTGAATTGTAATTAGTGTCACTGTCAACTGAACCGTATAGAAGCAAAGACATAATCCTTGTTCAAGAAAAGTAATTTGTGGAACTGCATTATCTCCCAATGCAAAAATGCCCACATCTAAACAACTGAAATATGACACAACATTCAATAATGAATGGAAACAGGGATTTCAGTTTTTGGAATCAATATCAAAGGAACATATATATCCATTCTGCCATTCTTGTAAAGTTGATTTTAAGAAGAACTTCCCAGATTTGAATCAGCATCACTCTTGATCAGTTCTGGCAGGCAGGCAACAACCATCCTCTGTCCACAGGCAGGAAACAATTTAAACTTCTTGGTGGGCTCAGTAGAGGACATTTTCTTTTCTGAGGAAAATTCAGGCTGACTCTAGAGGAAACCTGGATCAAGCAATGATGGATCATCTTCTAAGTGGAGAGATCAACAATAATGAGGGCTGCCACAAAGGAAATAGTCTAATATGAAAGGCTATAAAAGTTTTTGCTGCTGTATGAAGGGCAAAATTTACTGTGAAAGGACCGATGTGATGAGATGATTTGCATATTTAAAAATAGAAAAAGTAAATTTGTTCAATAGTTATCCTTTTTTACCATTTGCATGCTGAAAATCTGGTAGATGAATATCCTTTGGATTTGCAGTCAAAACTCCCAAGTCAGACCAAATTTTGAAAAATTTTCTGATCTGTCCTAAGCTGACCTCACAGTTCTTTCACATGAATACTTGCATATCAAGGTCTCCTACAAGAATAATTTGCAAAAGAAAATATAGAAAAACTCTTTTTTTAGGTCAGAAAATAGAAATTTTCACATGAAGTCATTTCTTTGTCCTGTATTGACAGATGTGAAGACATAGTATAACTTGTGAGGTAGTGATGGCAGCAGTGAAGACATTGTCATCATTATTAACATAGTGATGGTTACAGTTAAGACATTGTCATCATTATCAACATAGTGATGGTAACAGTGAAGACATTGTCATCATTATCAACATTGTGATGGTAACAGTGAAGACATTGTCACCATTATCCAAATAGTGATGGTAACAGTGAAGACATTGTCATCATTATCAACATAGTGATGGTAGCAGTGATGACATTGTCATCATTATCAACATAGTGATGGTAACAGTGAAGACATTGTCATCGTTATCAACATAGTGATGGTAACAGTGAAGACATTGTCATCATTATCAACATAGTGATGGTAACAGTGAAGACATTGTCATTGTCATCATTATCAACGTAGTGATGGTTACAGTTAAGACATTGTCATCATTATCAACCTACTGATGGTAACAGTGAAGACATTGTCATCATTATCAACCTAGTGATGGTAACAGTGAAGACATTGTCATCATTATCAACCTAGTGATGGTAACAGTGAAGACATTGTCATCATTATCAAAATAGTGATGGTAACAGTGAAGACATTGTCATCATTATCAACATAGTGATGGTAACAGTGAAGACATTGTTATCATTATCAACATAGTGATGGCAGCAGTGAAGACATTGTCATCATTATCAACATAGTGATGGTAGCAGTGATGACATTGTCATCATTATTAACATCATTAATGGCAGCAGTGAAGACATTGTTATCATTATCAACATAGTGATGGTAGCAGTGATGACATTGTCATCATTATTAACATCATTAATGGCAGCTGTGAAGATAGTGTCATCATTATCAAGATAGTGAAGGCAACAGTGAAGTCATTGTCATCATTATCAACATAGTGATGGTAACAGTGAAGACATTGTCATCATTTTCAACATAGTGATGGTAACAGTGAAGACATTGTCATCATTATCAACATCAGAATTTTATGTTGTAGTATTGTATAAAAGTTTTTATTTGTCAGATACATTTGTATTACAGGCTGCAGTTTTATTCCATATTCTGCAGTGGAATCCTAGTTGGAAATATATTTATAATATTAAATTGTTGTTCTTTTTATTTTCAGAGTGTAGTCTACCAAGAGACCCAGTAGAACCTCCAAAAAACTACATTGCATTGATCATCGTGTGTTGTATCTTATTGGTAGCCATAGTTACAGCATGTTCTTTCTGTCTGATCCGGACAAGACATAATGGCATAGGTAGAGTTGCAAGTATCAGACAGTGAAAATGTCATGCTTACAAAAAATGGAGTGTATACAGTATCTGTTTTTTTTTTACCACATGCAAATGATGGAAAAAAGACAAGATTATTGCGCCAATAAAATATTTGAAAGTCATCAAGATTCTAATTTTGTATAGATATCACTTTTTTTTATGGTATCATCATCGTAGGCAATAATGTTCAGGTTTATGTGCCCTTCTTGGCCATTAAACTGTGTATTGTGGTCATGTGACTTCAGATTAGCATAGCAAAAACTATATATAGTAATAAATGTTAAGGGATAAGAGTATATAGATTACATTGTTGTAATAATAAACAGGTACAAACATCTAATAAAATGCCAAAATGTTGTAAAATTTGTCATTTTTTTGTTGAAGTTCAAGACACAAGCAAAATGAAATTGCCTATTTAAACGGGCAATTTTATTTTGCTTGTGTCTAGAACTTCAACAGAAAATGACAAAGATGACAATATTTAAAAATTATTTTAACACAACCTCTATAAAGGTACATGAGAACACATGCAGAGTTCTCTTCACACATCAGTGTTCATCTGTTCAAACAGTAGTTGTGATGTGTTCTAACCATAGTGTTCGTATGTTCAGACCATAGTGGTCACCTGTTCCAACCATAGTGGTCATCTGTTCCAACCATAGTGTTCCTCTGTTCAGTCCATAGGGGTCATCTGTTCCAACCATAGTGATAGTCTGTTTCAACCACAGCGTTCATCTGTTCAGACCATCATGGTCATCTGTTCGAACCATAGTGGTCACTGATGTTGGGGATGAATAACATCAGCTATCTAATGCATATTTAGGCAGTTAAATTCAAAAACTTAATGTGAATCTTTTAGACTTGGTAAACTTTTGGTAAAGTTTTGTAAACTAAAATAAATTGCTTGTTCTAGTGGCAGTTGATTAACTGTGTGTAAGTACAACAAAGTAGTCTATCAGTTCAAATTAGTTACGATGTATCATTTCTTCTGTGCTTTTTTTTTCAAGTCACATGGCCAGAGTACATGATGTAATGACCAAGAAAGAATATAGTCAAACCCACTTATCTTGACCTTGGTTATCTCAAGAACCCATGTATGTTGAGCGTTTTGGTTCGGTCCCAAAAAAATACTTCTTTGTTATGCTCATATTTCCCCGCTTATATCGACACCAGTTAAGTCGATAACTCTATTATGTTGGGCATGTGGACCTGTTTAATTCGATGAAATCCAACTTTTAATGTCCATCTCAGAGAAATTTTACAAGAAAAAATGATCCGGTGTTCCTGCTATTAACGGTACCTTGTACCAGTTGGGATGTAAAAAGTCAGTACATGACCAGATTTTACCAGTACAAATAGTAATCAACTAATCTCATCAGTGCATGGTTTATCACTTGCATACAGTGGAGAAAATCATCTTGTAAACAATACTTTAGAGTAAGGAAATTGAATGAATGCGTTTCTGACCTTTACAGAAGCTGCATTCAAAATGGACATTATCACATGTCAACAACACGACAATATAGTTTGTCCCACACAGCATCGTGAATTTGATCTTATCTGTAACTCAGAAAATTCTCAACTTATCATCATTAAATGTAGCTAAAAATACCTACCGTATATACTCATGTATAAGCCGAATATTTTAGGAAAATATAAAGGCCTGGAAGTAGGGGGGTTGGCTTATCCGCAGGCCAATGTCTAAACTTGACAGTTTTAAAGTCTTTTTGTTGACTACTATATAAGCTGTAAATCTTGGGACATGAGAAAATGATTTTTTCTGTGTGCTAAGACATATGCATGTAAAAAAAAAAAATCATTTCGGTGTCCTGACAGTTATTAAACTGTTATCAAGTACTATGATTGATTTTGTTATTATTCTGCATGTGCATATTTTCTGATTTCTCCAACACGAAAGTAAATTAAGGTAAATACAGACTTCATAATTCATGGGCCGGTTGAGTTTACCCAGGAGTCAAGGCTGAACTGTAATGTACAGTACTTACACGGTGTAAAGTGTGCATAGCGTCACTTTAATCCTTATTTATTACGAAATATATTAGATGCAGATTTTGCTTTATTCATTGTTTTGACCAAATTTCATTCTTCCGGATAACATTTCAGCTGGTCCTTAATAGCTGTGCCATTTACATTGAATCATGCGCTCACGAGTTCCTCGTTTTCAATGATATAAGCGATCTGCAAACTGAGGTAATATTTATGAAAAGGTACGCACATTTAATTGTACAAGGCACATAACCAGCATAACTTAGATGTTCATGAAGAGTGGTAATAATAAAGGCTAAAATTCTCATTATAGATCAACTAAGATCATCATCAGTCTATGTTTTGTGTTTTGGCTGAACAACATAACTTTCCACACAATTTAAAGCTTGATATTTCGGCGTCTCCTTTATTGATATTTGGCGGATTTGTCTTTCGTTTTCCAACAGCAAAATCGGCCAGTTAATCTTTAAAATCCTGAAACTGGCTTGTGTTAAGAGGTAATTTTGACCGGCAACTATACCAGTACATTGATGTGTAATTGCCTTTCATTCCATAATATTAGCATGATTACTGTAGTTCTGTAAAACGGGGTGTAAGGCATACCTGTCAGTTTTTCAAAAGCCAAGTAGGGAGACTGAATTAAAAAACATAGATTGGGACCAAAAATTGGGAGGTTTCTCATAGCATTTTTAAAGACTTGTTTTCACTAATATTGATCGATCTTTTGGGTCTAATATGGGCAAAATTCCCATAGAATGCACGTTTTTTTTCCTCCCTGTGATGCAAGTTATTTTCCCCCAGGATGTGCCCTACTTTCATATTCTGGTCAGCTGTGGCCAAACTGCACAATAGCTAAATATTAGTCTTAAATAAACAAGCAAGAAAGCCAGCGCAACTAATTAAAAATTACTCTTTATTGATGCAACTATTTTGTGAAAACGACTGGCCCTCCGTCATGATTCAAAGAAACCGTGTGTTACACAAGCACCAGCAATTGATTGGCAAATAAAGGATTACCACTTTGGTGAACTAAAGGTACCTAACTAGGCATCCTCAAGGTACCGTACATGTGGCAACTATTTTCCCCTCGTTGTATATCCGACCTTATTCCCTTATTGTCAACTTGTAAGGCATTTAGTATTGTTCACTATAAAACATATGTATCCTGAATTAGTTTTTTTAGGTATCATATACTGCATGGTATGTATTTTCATTCCTTCTTTTAATTTAACGATGGTAGTTAACATTCATATATACGGTATAAAAATGCCAGGTGCTCACTCGTGTAAGTTTCTTTGGTGGGAATGGAGCTGCAGCATATGGAGCTACAGCATTCATGGTGATTATTCTTGGGGTTGAAGTTAATTGCCGACAATTTTATTGTTGTGGTTTATTTTTTGTTCTGGTTTATTTTCTGATTTTTGTATTGTTGTAGATGAACAAAAATCATAAATTTATGTGAATAATGTTTAAACTTAACATCCTATTTATTGAAGAAGCGAATTCTTTCTAGTAAAGTAATTGTTTCGTCATGACAATATTCACAGGTGATACAACAGAACATGGCTTCTGTGGAATGCATACGACATATCTATGTAGGACTTTGTTTATTTTAGGAAACACGAAAACGAAGACATAATGTAATAGTCAGGAGTTCTGTGCAAAAATTGGGAGATATTATGAAATTGGGAGGTAGGCGTAGAGTGACCCCAAAATTCGGGAGTTTTTTTTTTTTTCCCCCGGCATGAGAGTTGACAGGTATGGTGTAAGGTCGCTTACATCAAAGCAAACTACAACTCAGATTTTATGGTATTAGCATAAGTTTCGATGGATTATTTCTGAAACTTCATTATTGTATTTTGGAGATATCATTAAAGTTTAGTGCATTGGTGCCCATGATTCGACTCCAAGAGATGTACTTCATTCAGTGGAATGTACTTCATTCAGTGCGTGTTCAAAGCTACAGTACACATGCGGTGGCGCCATTATGTAAATACGTTCAGTATCCTAATTTCGAGCGTGAATCAAAACATATTGTTGTTCATTGTGTTTTCATACTGGGATCAAATTTTAATGAGTTAGGTATTTACAATTTCAAGGCAAAATAAAAACATTATTACTGGTGCACTGATATAAATATCCAATGCAATAATGCATAAACAAACAATTGAGTCAAAAGGGAGAGGTAGTGTTACAGCCTTGCAATTGCTCAATTCTTGTCATCATTCGATCAAATTATACACAAATCTAAATTAGGCAGAAACAATAAGTAAACAGAAAATTAAATAAATTACTTTTCAAACAAATTTAAACCATTTCTTTTTAATAATTATACATGCCAAGCCTGAGATAAGTATACATGTACCTTTTGTTAAGAAAAGTTTGCCTAAATAAATGCATTTAGAACTTACCATGTGCATCTTATGATGTCTCGGAGTTGTGGGTCGGCTTATACGCTGGTCATGCACTTTTTAGTGTTTATACCTGTTGAGTTTGGGGGGTCGGCTTATACGCGAATGGACTTATACGCGAGTATATATGGTAGTTTGTTTTACACAATATATTTAAAATGAATTCGGTAATAGTTAAAGTGTTTCCATGCTTCGTGCAATTATAAGCATTCAACTTCAGGATGGCTAGATCACATGACTCACAATAATCTTTAAGTAGAAACCTGCAAAATTCCAAACCAATCTGGTCCCCCCTCCCTTCCAAAAACTCTTGGTTGTTAATTTATTTTGAACAAGAGTAAATAAATGCACCAATAGTATTGTAAAAAAAAAATACCATACAGTATTTTTTTAAATGAAGTTGTCGATTGCTGTGCCATGATCACATATTCTTCAACACAAATGGAATGAAGCAGAAAGTGACTGATAGGATTAACGTCTATGAAACAAAAAGTGGAGTGGTTTCATTTGTATTGTTTTTATATTGAATATCAAAGTCTTCCAACCCATCAAGGAGATTAGCTGATTCTCCTTCTGGTGCTTTGCTCTTGCAGATGGTCACTAATCCAAGTTGGAAGGATATGGGACTACAGCTGTATTAATGGAATAAGTTGGCTTCGTACAGAATTTGATGTTGAGACAGTTAACTTTATAGACTTGAAACACATTTTGCAGTTTGTCGGTACATGAATACTGACAGCCTTGTCTTTTCCCGGTACAGAGGCAAATTTTATCAGTGAAAACCGGTATATGCCGGTGTACAGGAACCTCTGATGATCAACAAAAACGATTGATTTTCATGCACAACATTGGTCAGTTACATTTTGCTGCTAGTCACAAGTCAACTCTAACAAAAGAAAATACTTTTTAAAAAAAAGTATAGTCCTACATGTACTTAAATTGGCCTAGATTTTGGACAGTGTGAGAAAATCATTGCTTGCTGAGGCTACCAAAGGGATGAGGCTATTCACAGGGAAATAAAAACAACTTTAAACCACTGACATTGTTGCAATAGCTTAAGTGTTGTAAAAATGTGTGACTTGTTACTTAATCTCATTTAAAAGACCTCCAGTCTTCGCTTTTCTGCAACCAGGTGTGACTGAATTGTTATTTTTATTGTACATTAGAAATGCCATTTGTTTTTAGAAACAAAACTCCTCATTTTTGGTACTTCAGATGCATTATCATTGTTCTGCATTAGATTTATCTACTAACTGATATCTCAGAACGCGGTTATGTTGACAATTTTTTTACACCCCCGACATAATCGAGATAACTGGATATGACTGTATAATCCTTGAGTTTTTGCATTTAGCTATGTTTTTTCTGACACCACTGTGTGTAGATGGGTGTACTAGTCTTGGAGGGTACTACTCACCACAGTATGTCACAGTGACCTAATTTTTCACACCTAAGCCATCCATAAAGCACAGCATATTATGATGTTGTCCATCTGTTTGTCTATTACAAAGATGGTTTTTGCACAAGAACTTAAGTTGTCCAACATCTGCAGTTACCAAACAGTGTTGATTGCTTGCTTTTGGGGTAAGGAAGAACCCTATTAATTTCAGAGTCAGTGTGACTGAAGAAGAAAAATGATTTCTGTCCAATAATTCAAATTTTCCATCATCTGCATTTACCAAACTTTGAGGATACATTGCACTTCATATGAGTAAAAACACTATTTGTTCTGTAGTCAAAATATCAAAGATAAGGCCATTGTGACTGAATGAAAACAAAATTGGTTTCTGCACAATAATTCAAGTTGTCCACCATCTACAGTTACCAGACGTTTTGGATAGTTTGCATCTGGAGTAAGAAAAAATAAACACAATCTGTTTTGCGGTCGAAAGGTCAAAGGGCAAGGTCACTATGACTGAAAGAAGAAAAATGGTTTACATACTGTAATTTGTATTCTCCACCATTTGTGCATGCCAAGCTGTATCAATAGGTTCTTAATGGAGTAAGGAAGAATCCAGTCAACATTTAGTTGAAAAGGTCAAAGGTCATAGGTCAAGGTCATTGACTGAAAACAAAAATGGTTTATGCACACTAACATCATTTCAACATTATTACATAGCTCAACCAAACTTTGAGTATGACTTGCTCTTGGGGTGAGGAAAAATCCTGTTGATCTTAGAGTGAAAAGGTCAAAAGTCAAGGTCACTGTGACAGAATCAAGACAAATGGTTTCTGTATCACATACCTGGGCCAAGTATTTGAGGATGACTTGCACTTAGGGTAAAGAAAATCCTATCTGTTTGGGGTTCAAAAGGTCAAGGTCACTGAACTGAACTAAAAAGAATAAAATAGTTTATGACTGTCAATTCATAGAGGACTTTAAAACATGGGGCAGGCATGTAATGTTTTGTTCACAGTACTTTTGTTCCATCTAGGTTTTTCTAACACTGTTGTTCATAGTCATGAAACTTCATGGGTTTATTCTTCTCACCATAGTCAAAAGTAGAACATGGTGACTTTTTTCTTTCTCCAGCAATTATGTTGTTTCCATTTGTGATGTTACATGTTTGTTGTAACTAATTTTTTCTGATGACCTTGTATATACAGTCATGAAACCAGATGAGTATATTTTTCTGGGACGGTACTACTCACCATGGGAAAAAAATTGGTCAAAGTTGACCTACTTTCCAGGTTTCAGCAATTACATTAAGGTTTTCTTTTTTTTGCAATTAGCGCAGGTTCTTTGACACCCATTATGAAAATAATATATCAGTGGTTTATAAGTTGCTTATATTCATCACTTGTGAGTGATGTATTGGTGGGGACTTACAAATTTTTATAAAAGTCAACTAGTCCAGGGCAAGCTGACTGGAAAATTGAACTTGCCCTTAGAAAATATGAGCTTGTCCCAAACATAATATCCCAGTTAGAGTAAAACAATGAGACAAAATATGGTATTTCTTTAAGGAAATCCCATTATATTTATTGAAACTGTTGCTTCCTTTGCATATCTATTGGCACCTTGCAACCTTATGCCAATAGTTAATGTTATGTATGTAGATAGATATGTAGATTAGAAATAGTTCAAATGTAGACATAGTTAGAAGAGCAAAAGGAGACATGCATGTATATAGACAGATAAAGGGATTAGGTAGAAAATATTTTGAGAGAGGGAGGGAGAGAGAATTAAAGCAGGACTGTTTGTAATGATTTATTTATAGTCACAGCTCAAGGATTTGTGGAAACTTATTTTATCCATTTCTTTCACATGTATCAAATAGTCACCATCAAATCAGCGACATGCCTCAAAATATTGGAGAATCACTTGTTTTTGTCCATTTAATTGTTTGCCAAGCAGTATGTATTGAGTCACCTTTATCAAGCAGTATACATCAAGTCTCCTGTAATTATTAGGTAAACAACATATCATAAACACTGCCTTTGGGTGCTACATTTGACAAACTTAATCATACTTTGAATGAAATCTTCCTGGTAGCTAATCATTAGAGATGAGTGCCTTTTATTTCCAAACACACACCTGTCAAAGAAACCAGATGAGTTGTACTTTTAGCACTTAACTCCTACTCACCATAAAAATGGTGGCTTGCATCAGAACAATCTTTGAAACTCTTGGACAAACTGCCTGAGGCTGTCTTAGAACATGAAAGTTGGCAAATCCGCGATATGTACAAATATTAGATTACAATGTAACTGATAAGTTAAAATCTAAATATTTATTCCATATTTGTCAAAAATTGCTCTATATAGTAAATGTTCTTATTATCATGTCTTCTGCATGAGAAAATGTGAGACTGACCTTGACATTGACTACAGGAGATGAAAGAAGCTATAGCCAGGCATGTAGAAGAAGGCTGTACTACATATAAATGCTAAATAAAGGTGTTGATATATGTATGGTGGTGAGATCGCAGGTTACAAAACTTGCAGTACATAAACCATTGGAAACTGAACATGACTCCTTGTTGATAAATTAGCTAGCACAGAAAGACACCAACATTCAAAATAATTTCTTGTATCTTGTACCCCCCTCTCCAATTTGTGGACTTGCCTGCGGGATAGTGCCTTGCAAATTTGTACTTGCCTGAACCAAATTTGAACTTGCCCTGGGAGTCAGGCAAGTGGATTTGTAAGTCCTTGTGTAACGGTGAAGGATTTTATTTGCTAATTAGGCAATTTTCACTTATCAATGAAGCATACTTCACTTATATCTGAGATGTGAGTCATTCAATTACTACACTTATATGTGATATAAGTGAAATCAGTTCCTACTAAATTTAATGAATTTTGGTTTTTTAAAATATTGCCCTCTCCCTGGCATGACAGGAAATTATGTCTTTAAATTTAGGCCATCAGTTTGATAGCAAGTATCCATGGAAATGGCTATCAGTAAATTCCAACATTCAAATAGCATTAAACACTTCCATTTAAATGACATTTTGTGGAATGTTGCAAACACATTAGCCCGCTGAGTTTGCATTTCTATGTCAGTTGAATCCTTTTGTCTTGTATTTTTTATTTTTTCACTATTCTCTGCATAATTTTTGTATATCAGTTCCATTTAGTTGAATTTGAGGGTTTTGAGGACCTCACTAGCGATGCAGCACTTCTTTATTTTTATTTTTTTTTAAATTTGTAACTGATGTTAGGACAGGTATTACCTACTCAATTCTTGTTCCAGTTTATACAGTTATTTATTTTATTTCCTTTGAGTATTCAATGTGCCTCAGGATGTCAGTAAATGTGGTCATAAAAAGGCTGCATGGGACACCCCCCCTCCATCTGCTTAGCTTGCACTGCACATGTACAATTTGTTGTCTTTGTCACTGTCGAGGTATGGAAGTTAGTGGAAAGTTACCATGCCTGTGAGGCCAGGATGAAGGGATCTGCTTCTTCCTCTTCATCAGTGGAAGACCCCCTTCATTCCACAGTAATTTCCAGTTTAGGGACATCACCAGCTTCTGTTAGAGAGGAGTGCATGGCTCTTTCCAGGATATGGAAGGTGCCTGCTTTTGCAAGGGTGGGATCACTGAAACACTGTCAGTTCCCACAAGATGGAGATCCTGTGCACTTTCTAGTGGAGGTAAATTGCCAGGACCCCTAGCACAAGGAAAATGTATTTTCTCACTCGTTTAGACCCTGAACAAAGATTGTCATATTAGGTCTACATCATCTGATGGGTCATTACCCAGTGACTTGGCAGTGAATGCTGGGCACCAAACACCAGGTAATCAGCCCCCAGTGACCCCAGCAACCAGTGTTTGGTGCCCAGCGCTCACTGCCAGGTGGTGATTGGTAGTAGTCTTATGTTTTCAGTCTCTGGACATCACTAAGCCCTGGACACTGAACACTGAGTGTCAGACACTAGGCACTGAACTGTGGTTACCAGACAGGTCTTTTGGACCTGATGCTATGTTTTTGATTACTGGTCTTGGGAAAGTGATCACTTTGATAACCCCTGTTCCTCTGTGTTTCATTTCAGTCCTTATCAGAACAGGCTGTGAGCTTTGATGACCAATAATGTGGAAGGATTGGGTCAACACCTCTTCTTTCTCAGGGTTTCTATTCAGCCTCTGTGGAAAATGAGGACTTAAACCACCTGGTGGTGAGTCAGTTATGTCTTCTTTTTCAACTGTGACATCATGGATGATGTTACTGTGGCACAGAGGATCAATTGACCAGGCATATTGTAGATCATGCCCACCTCCTCCAGACATGTTATCAAGGAAAGGGGAGGGGGGTTGCCACCTACAGCCTCCTCTTTCAAAGGAAATCATCAGCTCTCTTCTCCAGGGAGACAGGAACACTGGGTTAGTCCTGTATTCCCCCACCCCAAAATAAAAATAACGATGGGATGATGGAACACGAGTCATAAAGTCCCTTTCTCCGAAATGAGAGAGGAGATGAAATAGTCCTGCATCACCCTGAGAGCAAAGAGAGGGCAATAAACAATCAATTTTGGTTGACACAAATAAGTTCCGAGAAAAATGAGTCATGTCAGTTTCATTTCTTTTGAGGTTTCTCCCCCACCCTGCACGTCAGTTGATGGAGGTGGAGTAAGTTTGCACCTTTAACAAAGCAGTGGTAAACTTCTTACCACCACCCTCCCCCAGATCTGTGTCCAGAACTCTTGGGATTGTTGGATGCTTGAATCCTCTACAGTTTGGGGATGCTCTCCAGGACATAGCCTACTGGTAAATAGGATCTGATGCTACTCCCCTACTCAATTATGGTGAGGGAGCTGACAAAGAGGTTGTCTCTATGCCAAGAGATGGCCAGATAGCAGAAGGGGTGGTCTGTCCCCTTTTTAATGATTTGATCCTGGTTTTGTCCTCCAGCTACAGAATCCATTTGCCTGCATGGCCCTTAAACCCCTGTCTGGAACTCAATTGCTTCCCAGGTGGGAATTTTGGTGGGACTTGGCATTGTATCAGTAGTTTGTTTCCAGAGGCTTTGAAACTGAAGACTTAGTCACTAGTTGCCATAACCATGCATGCTGATCTTTTTTGGGCTGCCACCTTCAGTCTTTTGAAGGAGGAATCATTATCTACAGCTGTGTTGCAGAGATTGTTGGAGGTCATTCCTAAGACACTGAGACATGCTGTCAATATCCATGGTACCCTTTGCAAAGCTTCTTAACATTCATGGGGATGCACCTTTTAGACCACCCAGGTTTTTCTGGTACACTGCAAAAGCCTTTTTCCGGCCACCCCTCTTGATGCAGAGATGTTATTCAGAGGGCTAATACCTACAATGGCTTCACAAGACTTGATGGATCAGCAATGCCATTGCCTAGCTATGGTATCAGGCTCATCAAAATTGGCAAAGAAATACCGATGTCTCATAAGGTCCTTGCCTCTCCCTCCTAAATGTTTTTAGCAGGAGCCCTCAGAAAAATTGTCAGACTCAGCTCAGACTTCTTTCCACTCATCGTTATAATTTGACAAGGTGGTTGGATGAGGGCACATCCCTCCCCCATCCCTAAGGAGGGAGATAATTCTCCCTAGGGATTTATGACCCTCTAGTGCAATGTTTCCATCTTTGTGTCCTAGTAGGTGCTAAATTGAGCCATTTTTCATTTTTCAGAGGCTTGGTTAGACCTCACTTATATTCTATGTGTCTTTTACAAAATAATGCAGCATTACTGTCTTCATTTTCAGAACTCTGCACCTATTTCAAGGGCCCACATTTGGTTCCACTGGTATCTCTGTACACCCTTCAGGGAAAGGGTATAGTAGAGAAGGTGATGAACATCCGAAGTCCAGGTTTCTAGTCTCAAATCTTCCTTATTTCAAAGAAAGAGGAAAGTTTTTACTCACTATTGACCTTTCCCCCTTTCAACAAGTTTCTTTTGGAAGAACATTTCAGGATGGAGACATTTACCCCCGTCTTGAATGCCTTAGGGCAGAATGACCGGCAGCAGCATCCATACTTTTCTGGGATGCCTATCTTTCCTTCTGCGACTTACAGCTCCAATGAAATTCTTAGTTTTGTCTTGGACAGATGTTTCAGTTTTGGATTCTTCCATTCCATCTAGCTTCTGTAATATCTTATTTGGAATCCTTAGGGGTTCCAGTTATCCAGTACTTTGATGTCTCATTAATAATAATAATAATAATAATAATAATAAAGACTTTATTTAGAGAAGGTAACTCAGTTAGTTACAGAACTAATCTACCTTGAGGCCTTCTATCTATTATGTACAATATATACAGTATATACAACACGATGTGAAGAATCTGGCTTGACACTAAATAATTATGTAATTTTAAAAGTCAGAGTATCAAGCCTGGAACACATGCACAGGCATCTGTGAATACATAAACATATATAAAATATAAAATATCATCCTGCATTGAAAAATTCAACTGTGAAAATGATGCAAAATTACAGAAAAGCAGGTGGTATTTATTCTACTAGAACTGTTCAATTTTCTAAAGATTTCAGCCATTTGAGATATTGATTATGAAAAGAAGAAATGCTAAGAGCCTGCCTTATGTCACTGGGAATGTTGTTCCATACCAGTGGACAAGTATATTGAAAACTTTTTTTAAACAATTCTTTCTTTGGACTTGGTATAATGTAATTTTTGCTTTTTATGGACCTTAAATTTGGAGTACCATCAGCATCTCTTTGGTGAAAGATATTTCTTAGATAGATAGGAATGGCTTTTCTGGACACTTTATACATCAATTTGGCCTTTCTAAGAAATATTCTTTCATGTATTGTTAAAATCTTTATATTATTCATTGCATCCTGGAAATTGTCTATACATTGATCTAGAATTGAATGGCAAGCCCTATTTTGGAGTCTTAAAAGTGATGTTATGTTGGAATTAGAGGTATTACCCCAAATTACATTACAATAGTCCAGATATGGCTGAATATAACTTCTATAAAAGATGACCCAATACTGAAGAGGAATGTATGTTTTGATTTTCCTCAGTAGCCAAAGATAAGAATGAACCTTTTTTGAAATGTGTTTGATGTGAATAGACCTTTGATGCACATGATGTTCATCTGAAGGATATTTCTATCTTTTGGAGACAGTTACTCATCTAGACCTAATCCCCAGTAGGGAGACATTGGGTATGATCCCTTCTCAGAATTTTTTTTGTGGTCATAAGTTTTTTCACCCTTCAAGGAACAGTCTGTGTTCCTCACAACAGAATCTCACAAAATACTTGCTCTCATAGGAAGACTTGATGAGAAGACTGTTGTCTGCTAACATCTCCCTCTCTCTCTTTCCTTGGGACTCTGAATGCAGCAATGAACTTTGTTCCCCTAGGAAGGCTTCATATGTGGCCTCTGTTCCTCATGCAAAGTGCAAACCTCACAATGACCATTAAGATCCAGCTTGCATCACCATATGATTTTGTGGAAAAGTCAGGACTGGTTTCTGGCTGGAGTTCTGATTCTTGCACCTGAACCTCACTTTTTTGTTTACACCTTTACATGGACACCTTATTTTTATTAAGGTTGTAGTCTCACCTTAAATCCAAGGGAGTAGTATGGTCAAAGTTCACTTGAAACAATGAACCATAATTTGTGAGGATTTTGACCTTGGCTTTGGGTATAAGAATTGTTGTCCCAGTCTATAGAGTGTAAGATTCATGCGGATTATTCAGACTGCATCTTATGAACAAAATGTATGCAATGTTTGCCTCTTAGTACTGAATTCATTTTTATTAATGACAGGAGATAAGTAGGAGAGCAAGTGATCAGGTGATGAGAGAGAGTGTGTGTTAGACAGAGAAAGAATGAAAAGAAAAATCTCAAACAAATTCAGAGAAGCGATACTTTATATATTTAATCAGATTTTTTAATCCCATATTGAGCATGTTACAGAAATATAACATTCATCTAACTTATGTGGGAATATAACATTTTAATTTGTAAAATGTAAGGTTAAATGTATAGTCACCTCTGTATGAGTCACAAGCACATATTTTAGTAGCAGTACAGAACTGTCTCTAAATTTTTCAGCAAAATACAGTTATTGTTAGACTCCTGAAATATCCACACTTGGCAGTACTCAGTCATTTCATAAGAGAGAGTCTTTTGGATCCTTTCATGGAGTTTGAAATTCCCATTACAAGGAGAGACTTTTTGATAAGCTCTGGTCTCTCAGAAAGCAGTTCTTTCATGCCTAATATGCCCTTCACTTGATCTGGCAGGTAGTGGATTTATCTTACTTGTTATTGTATTGCTATATTTTTTGCTGGCACTAATTGTGAATCCAAGGAGATTATTTCCACCTCCAAATAGTAATTGTGGTCTGGAATAATAATAAAAGGAATGATCCGAGTTTGAGTCCTTATTCAACTTCCAACAATCAGAATTGTTGTTCTTTGACATGGAACAAGACTGAAGGGACACTAGGTTGAGGAGGGTAAGTATTACAAAATAAGAATAATTTTACTCCCCCAAAAAACACATTTTTATAGCAGTAACACATTATCTGATATTAATGCATTGCTGACTTGCCAGCCCAGTGGAAGTCTGATGACATAAGATAAGCTGTCAAAGTGAACATATCATTACATTCAGTAGGGTACTCTACTTTAAGTTGGAGGATGACTTGTTAGGCTGATATAACTGGGCCTAAAGCATAAATGTTCTCAATCTGGTGCACACTGATCAAATGTAAAATGAAAATAAATTGGAGTGAGATCATCAAAAAGCAGCTTTCATGTCATTCCAAGAAGAATTGATTTAAAAAGGCCAAAGATACATCGGCACCCCTGACCTCAGAAGCTTTTGTCAAAGAAAAGTTTCTCTCAGAGAGATGATGTCTGCTAAAATATTGCCATGGAAGAAAGAGATGGCTGAAAACCCTTCCTTTAGGTTTTAGAGGGGGTTTTTTTTGGAATGTTGCCCAACTGTCTTTAAAATATGGTGTATGCTGAAATAAAATTCAACTGTTTGAAAAATACATTAAACCTGTATAGTTATGACATCAGGATTCCACTTAAATTTTGAGTAGGACAGGCTTTTCTTTGTGCATGTGCCTTTATAATGGGGTTAATACTTTTGCTTCCATTATGGGAAAATTGCAATTGTCAAACATTAATTGTCGTTTATTTATTTACAGATTCCTTCGATCTTTTTTTGATCTGTAAGACCAGATCTCCTGTGATGTATGCAGCAGCTCGAACAAGGGAAGCCCCTAACAATATGACAAACTTTGCATCAGGTGTGTCAACCAGCTGTGTAATATGTCTAGCTTTTTTTGCACTGTGGATTAGGGCCTTCTAATGCATTGTTTTTGTTTCTTGTACAATTTGAATGATTTTCAGCAACAGTTATATTTCCTGTTTCTGATAGCTGTAATTTTATTGTTCATTTTGGAAACAATAATTTCCTTCTACATCTTTCCTTGTTATGTTTCTTTTTCTTGTTCTGATCTTATCTTTGTTTAACTTGAATTGGATGTAACTGCCCTCAAACAAGATTGTTTTCTTGTTTTCCATTTTAAGCAGAATTTTGCCTTTCTCCTGACCTGAATCTGATTTTCCTCATTAGGGACCTTTTTTTTTGTATCATCCCTGAAACTTTTTCTTTTTAAAGTTCTGTCCGGTCCCATTCTGCAATCATTCTTTTAATATTTGTTCTGTATATTATTTAACAGATGATCGATGTAAAGAGCTTTCTGATTGGTCAAAAGTTGGTACTTGCCCAATGAATCTTCGTGTAATGGAAACTGATGGGAATGAGCATGCTTTGTCAAACATGGCATTTAGAATTTTCGAGTGTCATAGGAGTTTGAATAACCATTTGAAAAATGTAGGGAAATGAGAATAGCTTGAGTGCAAAGTCGATGGGAATGTGATTGATCAATCTGTACGAAAACTGAATGCCAGAACTAGCATTTTGTGATTTGTGCCATAAAGATTTTGAACTACAATTAACAGCTTTACAGTAGCGGCTAGTGTGCTATAAATAGACAAGGAATTGAACCAGGATAATTTCAAAGTTATATAACTCCAAACTGATTCACTTCCAGAATTTAAGGAGTGACAGCATATAGATCACTGGTGGGGAATTGTTGACATTATTGCCAGATGCCTGTGTCTATCAAAGACAGTCATATCTTTGCGAAGTTTTCTTGGCCCACAAGTAGAATCATCCTTCAGTATCGTGAGTGGTATTATTGTTTATATTATCAAAATATTCTAGATGTGTTAGAATCCAGAGTAAAAAAAGATTAATTATATCATGACAAACATTTGTCACAGTTGCTTATGGAACAAGGATTCTTTCAAGCGAACACAACAGCATCATAGTTTGTACATTCAAAAGCCAAGTCTGCAGTACAAATCCCATATCTCATGGATGTCATATAATTATAACAGCTGTATAATTTTGTTTCATGTACACTGAAATATTACTCTGGTTAATAAATTCCTGTTTAATTCACATCCATTGTTTATCTTAAACCTTTTGAAATGTCTGAAAAATACTGAAACTTAAGTAAAATAATATATAATAATCAAATCTTTGGTGAAATCACAAATCTCTTTGCCAGAAACATTTTGAGTTAGTCATTCCTTCTTATCTCGAGGTCAGTCGATTTTTGACTCGAAGACTTATAAGCCATTACAACCACGTTTGTCCCCTTTATTACTTCTAATACCTGGAGAAAAAAAATCCAGTATTTGCCCTAAACTGTTCAGATTGCAACAACAAAGCAATCAATTAACAGCTTATTATGTATAGATGCTATCCTGAATGACATTATGTGGCCACACATTGTTGCAACAACTGCTGGAACAGTTCTTGTCTCCACTAGACTGTTTCTGGCTGGTTTCTGTTACATAAATATCCAAAATAGTATTTTAGAATCACATGTATGTTAAAGCCATGTGAGCACTTCTCCCTGTTAAGCTCTCACTTCTCCCTCACTGTTCTGTCCAAAAGGAGAAGTCACTTCTTCCTAAAATTCAAGTCTAGCTTGACCCTTGGTTATAGTAACAATCTGTTTCCCAATTCATAGATCACAATAATTATGCTTCAATTTGTACTCAGTGCTTACCTCTTTCAGTAGAGGTATGATATAAGGGGCATATATGAGGATAAATATTAATAATTTACCAGTCTTACAACATCTTGAATTTTAACATTTCATTAGCGTGATCAATTTCTCAGGTGAAGGGGACCCTGAATATTGGGCTGTCAGACTTTATATCATCTCATTAATATGTATGGATCCTGGTCATAACTGTACTCATACCTGACCTTGGTGAGTTAATAGTCTCTGGAGATACAGTAAGAGCACCTCACAAATACCATACATACTCACTTATAAGTTGAGTCAAACTGCGAGCAACAAAGATCTTGATCTGCCATTATATAAAACATCTGCAGACTATGGTCTGTATTGTTTGATTTACTGATTACTCCTAAAAAACTGAATAGACCTTGATCTGCCAGTGCATTATGTGATGGTAGATCTGGGTCTACCAGGGCTTTTCTTGGAAATATTTTTCTTTGCGTCATGAAATTCATCACATTTAAAACTTTGGAGCCACTTTTCAGCCAAAGAGCCATTTTATTCCATGTTGCAGGGACTTAAATATATGCGTACTATTATATTGGCCCTATTTTCAATCTACATAAACATGAAAATAAAACAGTTTTTACGTGTTTTTATTACATTTCAAAGCACAAGAATAATTATTAATAAATATAACAATACCATATTTATATACATGTAAAGTTCATTGTATAGCATATGAAAAGCAAGAATGAATAAGAATTTTTTTTTATAACTGATAACACAAAATACTGCTTAGTCATTATGAACAATGTCTCTGACACTTCATCAATATCTGCCTCATTTTTTTTCCCAAGACCATTTCTTAAATGCCTTCCTGAAATCAAAATTCTCAACACTGGGCCCATCAATAGAAATTCTCATTAAATTTTTCAGAGTAGATACACCGATAGAATTTAAGTTTGTTTTGATCAGATTCTTGCAACTGATCCCCCTCTCACATTCTGCAGTAGAAATAGGGGCAACAGGTAACCTGGTAGCTGCCTCAGATGCAGCTGGATATAATTTTCTCAGAGCTAGATTAGCCATATTCTTTGTGCTTCATACAGGCTTGTTTTATAAAATAAATTTTTCATTGATATAAGCTACTCTGGCCATTTACAATTAACGACTGGCATCCTTGTAGCGGCATCCTGTGTTACTCAGTTAAGTTCAGACCACAAAAACGTGTTATCTAGGTAAATAATCCCTAAAACACTAAACAGTCCCAAGTGTGTCTCACACTCACAGTTTGCAATAAACATAAATTAACAACACATGCAAATGACACCGAATCTTTTTGCCAACCTGTTCAACAATAGAGTACATCCCCCAGCCATTCCTTATTTCCTACTTTTCACATTTAATTGCTTCTCAAAATTGACTGACAGCTTGCAGTTAGCTGCAATCATGTTCAAAGAACGTCTTATTCATCATCTACTGACATGATCCACTGAATACAGCAGATAGTGGAAACAGGTATTAAGTGGCCCGAGTCACTTATATCAGTGAAAAATTATAAATTTACTTTATATAAATAATATTATGTCACCAGCAATTTTTGCCAGTCAGTAAAAAATAGCGCCACCTTCAAAATTCTTTCGCATTTGGCGACAAATGTGAAGCCTAGTGGAGGCCCTGGTCTGTGCAGTGTTATAAGCAAGTATATATAGTACGTATGAATCCTATACTTTACTGAACTCATGTGAGATCTAATCTTATAAGCATAAATTACAAGTTTGATCAAAACCAAATCAAAAATATAATAAGCCCTTTCAATTAGATTCAAATTCCCTTCAATAATATGCATAGTTCTTGCTCATCAATATCAAACTCATCCAGTATCTCCGAAATGAAAATTATTTTATAGGTAACTCTCGTTTTCATGAAAAATTTTCATGGTCTTCTAGCCAAATATTACAGTTCTGTTGGGGCCAGTATTCCAGGATTTGTCATGCAATATTCCAGGGTTTTCCATGGTTTTTCATGCTAGAATTGTCCAGGTTATTTCATGCTTTTCGATGTCTTTTTTTTCCATGGTTTTCCAGTCTACCCTGGACAGAGTCTGGAATATTAGTTCAAATACTCTGGCATTTTCCATGCTAGAATTGCCCAACGTTTTCCATGCTAGAATTGTCCAGCATTTTCCATGCTAGAATTGTCCAGCGTTTTCCATGCTAGAATTGTCCAGCATTTTCCATGCTTTTCCATGTCTTTTTTTTCCATGCTTTTCCAGCCTACCCTGGAATGAGCCTGGAATATTAGTCCAAATACTCCAGTGTTATCCATGCTAGTTTTTTCAATGCTTTTCCATGGGTTTTCATGGAATACAGTGTAAAATCTACAGCCAGGTAAGTGCATCGATCATCAGATGTGCTCAAGAACAGATGTTATTACACATCACTGCATTGAATAAGAATGTTGAAGCCAGCATAAATAAAGTTTTTGATCATTGGCAATCTTTTGAAGTTGGATTTTCCAGATATAAAATGCAAAACTTGATTATTTCATTTGTTGGAATTATGTTCAAGTGTGATTAAGTTTTGAAGAGAGTGATTCAGGAAGCAATACGCTATTAGCAAATCCCAGCAAAAAAAAATTTCAAAACTCCAAAGATGACCGAGTTTTACTTTGTCAAGCACAGCAGCAAGGGGGAGAATTTATCAAAATAGGAGCACTGCCTCTATATAGCATCACAGGAGTCTGTCATGTTGTGTCAGTAAAATATCACTTATGTATATTTATTGTTCAGATACAGTTATTTTGTGTTGTCACAAATTTTCAACATATTTTACTAATAAAACATCAGACTCCTGTAGTAGCATATTGGAACCAAACATTCAGATTATATTATTATAATTCATTATCTAAATCATTTTAAAATACCATGCTTTTCAGGATGATTTTAGCCATGAAATAGATTGATTGAAACACAATAATAAGCACACGCTCATGATTGCACAGTTGATTTGTGTTGACAACGCATTAACACCCGAACTGGATGAAGGTGTTTATTACTGCTGTATTACTGGTAAAGACTCCATTAAACTTAAAAATACTATGTTCTGGGCCCCTTCCCTGTATGAAAAGGCCAATCCCAGAAGTGATCAATATTCATTTTTCTATACAGTCTTTTGTCAAACTGCATCAGATACAGTTCTTACAATGTTAACATTATGGTTGTCATAAACAACTCAGTTCTGACCAGGATTCACTCACAGGAACCAATAGGGAAGTTTGGACAAAAAAGTACCATCTGGTCTCTAGTGCAAAGATGGATACTAATGACACTTGCATTACCCTTATACCCCTATTGAACTACTGAGAGCAGCAATGATTGCATCAAATTAAGCATATATCTTGCTATCCAATGGATTTTAAAGAAAGAAACTTGATATATGTTTTTATTTAATGCCAGTGTAGTTGTGATGATATGAGCATTTGTACATGTGTATATGTATGACTTTGATATTTGACAATGTGAAGTCTACCAATTATTTCTTTGTAACTGTATTAAAGGCTTCGAGAAAACAGACAAGTTTAATTTTTTATTCTGATTTGAATTTGCAGTAATTTTCAATGGGCTTAATTGAAATTATGGTGTATTCTCAATTGGATGATATCACTTTTTTTGGGTTAAATGCACAGACCCCCCCTTGGGATCTCAAAACACTTTTTGAGGCTCAAAAAACCCCAAACACTGCCTGGGAATATGGCAGATATGAAATTGTGCAGCATTAGTTCAAACTAGGAAGAATTAATGCATATCACAATAATTTCAGATAGTTGATTGAGTGATAATATTTTTTCCTCTGTAAAAGATAAATTCTTGATTTCATTGCAGAACAAATGTGTTTCACATGCTTACACCAGTCTTGATTCTTATCAATATGAACTCTCAGAAGTTTTTCTTTTAACATTTTCACTTTGATTATTGAAAATATACAGCTTAAGATTTGGATTTCTGTTGACTGATAATCTTTCCTTCATGCCAAACAACATTGCCTTGGTTTGTAGGGGATGATCAGTGAGCACCAATATTCAACTTGATATAAATCTTCACCCAAATTTTTGTTCAACGTTTAAAGTTAGAATCAGATTTACACAGAGCAGTATCATCAGCATGTAGATCAGTTTTTGAATGTTGTACGTACAGGGGCAAGTCATTTATAAACAATATGAATAATACAGGCCCTAAAATAGATCCCTGTGAAACTCCTTTGTTGATGGGCATCAGCTCTGATTTAACTTTACCAATAACAACTTCTTGGCTTATGTCAGATAGGTATGATTTTGATCCATGAGAGTGACAAGTGAGAACATTTGTAGTTTTAAAGTTTCCATGCAAGTATATTATGGTTAACTAAGTCAAATGCCTTCTTAAAGCCAAGATATATAGTTCCAACCTATTCTCCATTGTCCATTGATGATCAGTGGTTTTGTTTGCACAGACTGACATGAGTGGTTTAGTCTGAATTCAGATTAGGATGGCTGACTTAAATGGTTCTTGGACAAGTAACATAGGGATGTTTGAAAACATATCAGTCAAACAGTTTAGGTATGGATATGGTTGGCAGAACACATATTGGTCTATAATTATCTGGATTTGATTTTGAGCCATTTAATAAATGGGCATAACCTCGGCTGCCTTTAGTTGAGATGGGAAGATTCCCTTAGTAGTGTTTTGATTAATTATATAGATAAAAGATGGAGCAATACTATCAGCACATTTGCTTAAGATGACTGGACATATTTGGTCCAATCTAGCTGATTTCTATGAATCTGACTTTTTCAGTCCTCTAATGACATCAGTAAATGCACGACATGGAATGGCAAATTGAACCTTTTCAGGAATTTTTGACTTTAAAGATTCTTGTAACTTTTTATCTTTTACACTAGAATCTGAGATATTGGAATTCACAACTGTTACATAATGAAGTGCTTAATAAATCTGTAAACAGTATAATTATTGGTATATTTGGGATCTTACTGTTTCTATTTGGAGTGAAATCATTCTGTATTTTCCACATTTCAGTTGGACTTCCTGTGATTTCAACTAATATTTTATAAAAAATTTCTTTTAACAGGCTAAATCATGACAGTACATCTGTTACACCAGAGTTTGTAATTGTGCCAATCCTTGATTTTATGAAATTAGTGTCTCTTTTGTTTGGCGTCATTAATTTCTGTTGCAAGCCATGCTCGTTTCTGAGGGTCTATCACTCTTGTGTTTTCTAAGGCATATATTGATCTAAAACAGAGTTCATAATAGTGTACCAGGTTTCAAATGATTCATTAGGTCTTCTACATTTTCTACACAAAGGATGTGGGAAACAAAGCAAGATTTGGTTTGAAAATTGTAAGGTTTGAAGGGATTAAATAATCCTCAGCTAGATTCCAATTGTGTCAGGTTAATACTTTTGAAGACTGGAGGTGTAGTACGATTCATAATGGACTGGAACTGTAGGCAATAGATAGGAAACTGGTGGCAATTGAGAGAGGATTTTCACTAAAAGACATATTTATGTCTTGTTTCTCAAAAATTAAAATGATGCTAATCATTCACACAGTACTGACTGCATCTTGGCAATTTTGAAAATCTTGTTAAGGCTACTTCTTCTAAAGAGATAGTCATGTAGGCATCATGGTTTTCATGAAAAGACTTTCTATAATGTCTATTTGGCCCTAAACAAATTTGTGCTGATCAAGTTTCCAACATGATGGCCATTGTGGCCATCTTGAAATTCTTGTTATCAGTAGTCTAGTCCTCATGAGGGATTGGTCATGTGGACAAGCAGTTTGTCACAAAATAAAACCCCACTTCTTATTATATGTGTTTGTAGTTGGTCCTGAAGGAAACTTATGAGACCTTCCAGAATTTGATAAATATTGTAAAGGCTTTTTCTTCAGAACATTTAGCTTCACAGGCTTTTTAAAAATTAATTTTTCTTGCAATATATAATATTGTTTCCCGCATTTAAAATAATGCTGATGCAGCTTTCCTAATGGCTTCCTTGATGGACATCCTGAAAATCTTTATATCTACTTCTTTGAAATGGATGGTTGTATTGACATGTGATTTTCACTAAAACAATTTAGCAGTATGCAAGTTCTGAATGAAAATGGTGCTCTGACCTACAGCATGGCAGCAAATTGTTATTGCTATTTGTCTGAAATAGATGGCAATGGTTGCATATGTATTGTCAGAAATTAATATGATGCTGATCTGACACCGAATATGGACAGCATGGTGGCCATTTAAAAATCTTGTTATGGCTACCTCTTTGAAACAGATGGTCATATAAGCATGGCATTTTCATTAAAATATCTTTTGTTTGATATCTAGCTGGTTATGTGAACATGCTGCTGATCAGACCTCCAACATGATGACCATGGTGGCCATTTTTAACAATTTTATTATCAGTAGACCTATTGATAGGATGGTCATATTGACATGTGGTTTTCTAAAAAAAAGGGAACTGCTCTGTGTATGTAGTTGGTAAAAAATGAAAAGGATGCTGATGTAACCTTTTTGAAACTTTTACAGATCTTGTAAAAGGTACCTCTCCTATACAGGTAGCATTGCTGACTTTCTTCAAACCACTACTTTCTTGCAGTATATAGTAGTTCCTATATTTACCAAAATGGTGATACAGCCTCCAAAATGGCTTCCTTGACAGACGTCCTGAAATCTTTATATGTCTGCTTCATCTGAACATACTGTATTGAAATAAGGTTTTCACCAAAACACATTAGCAATATGTTGCTAGTAATTGTAAATGATAATGGGTGTGCTTTTTAGGACTACTTCTCATGCATGAATGGTCTCATTCACATAGGGGTTTTCACTAAAACACTTCATACAGTATTTAATTTGTTCTGAATAAAGATGGTATGAATCTGAGCACCTTATATCTGTACATTTGGGAATGAAGTTTTTAAACAAAACTTAATTGACCTTTGGGATCAAATCAAAGGTCATTGCATGGATTTTTGTATTTAACTAAGCTTTGGAAAATTGTGATTTGTAAATAAACAATCAGTTGAATTTTGGCCAGACTTTTTATTCAACTTGTAACAATGGAAATGACTGAGTTGTGGGTGTTCATGTTACTGTGGAAATGGAGGATCGTTGTTTTAGCAAAAAATGCTTAGAAGTAGGTTTATCAGACTCTTTTGATTATATGGAAACTATTGGACACTGGAGAGTGAGAAATTAAAGGAGACTATTTTCACAGAACCCACATTAAATGGTAAGTTGGGAAAAGTAATAGTGAGTTAGGCTTAAATGAAAATAGTACCAATCTGACTTACAATATGGCCATCATAAAAATCATGTTATTGCTACTCTTCTTACATGGAATGTAATATTGAGATGGGGCTTTCACCAGAATGCTTGTGATGTCTGGCTGGTTGTAAATGGAAATGGTGTTAACCTGATGCCAATATGGCAAACATTGCAGTCATTTTGATAAACTTGTTATTGCTTCTGATACACAGAAAGTCTTATCAACAGTGGGTTTTCACCAGAAGACTTCTTACGGTGTCTAGTTGGTCATGAAAGCAATGCTATCTAAATTCAGTATTGCCAACATTGCAGCCATTTAGAAAATCTTGTTATTGCTGCTCTTTATGTGATGTTTGCCCGAAGACTTCTGATTTCTAATTGGTCCTCCAAATAAGCATGGTGCAAAAGTGAACTCCAGTGTGACCACCATGGCAGTAGTCTTGAAAATTTTGGTACTGTCACTTCTCATAAAAGGATAGTCTTATCAGCATAGAGTTTTCACCAAAAGGTTTCATATCATGTCTAGTTATTTCTGAATTAAAATTGTGCCAGTCTGACATTCAATACAACAAGCATGACAGCCATTTAAAAAAACTTGTTATAGCTACTATTCCTTAACAGAAGTTTATATTGGCATATGGTTTTCACCAGAAGACATCTTATGGTGTCTAGTTAGCCATAAATGAAAATGATGCCAATCTGACATTCAATATGGCTACCATGGTGGCCATCTTGAAAATATTGTTATTGCTACTCCTGAAAGGATGACCCTCATTGACATGATGTTTTTGCCAGAATTATTAGGATGCTTAGTTGGTTCAATATGAAATTGATGGTGATCTGACATCTAGTATGGCTCCCCAACAGCCATATTAAAAATCTCTACTCCACTTTAATGGATGGTCATATTGACATGGGGTATCCACCAACAGAGATCTAATTATGCCTGGTTGGTTTGGTCTTGTAGGGTTTAACACCATTATTCAGCACATGTTAGGCTATACATGGCAGCCAGTATATTTTGTGGAGGAAGAACCTACAAAGACCCTGAGAAGAAGCACCAACCCATGGGATGCTACTGGCAAGTTTTCTCATTTATCCATGTTTTTTTAGTCATGACTTGAACTCATGCAGACAGAGGTGAGATGCATGATCTGTAAAGTTGAGCACCTTGGACCACTTGACCCTCTGGGGCTCAGTGTTTAGTTGGTCCTAAATGAAAATTGTACTGATCTTACATCCAATATGGCCACCATAGCAGCTAATTCGAAAATCTTGTTATCACACTAGAATATCAGATCATGTTTCAACACTCAACAGTTAATAAAGAAGAAACAATGAGTTCTTGGATTTCTGAAAATTCTTTTTTGGCCATTAGAACATCAGTTCCTACAGGAGGCCATGGGTTCAAACTTTGGCCATTAGAACATCAGTTCCTACAGGAGGCCATGGGTTCAAACCCTGGCCGAGTCATACCAGAGACTTACAAAAATGGTACTATCAGCTGCCTCGCTAGGCACTCAGCATAAAGAGGTTAGTATTAGGGTTGGTCGGCCTGATGTCAAGATAATGTGACTGGGTGGGACATCATGCTTCATGTCTGTGGTATGATGCCCCAGTGCTAGACATCACTATAAACTGTCACACTGCAGACATCATAGTGATATGACTGAAAAAAATTTAAAGCTACATAAAATATCCAAATCACACACACACACATCAGTTCCTTTAAGATTTTATTTTTTCTGTAGAGTAAATTAAGTTCTGTAAACCATAAGTCACATTAAAGATGTGTTCCCTTCATTATCAAAAGAAAGTTTCTGTGGTGAAAGGTGCCCTGTCTAACAGCCTGGTTGGAACAATTCACAATATGAACATTTTACAGCTTATAGCAGAGTACATTAAAGGCAATGCTTACTGAGTAGCCCTCTGAACACTAGTAAGTCCCAATTTTCAGTTTCACCAATTATATTGAGCACATTCCAAAGCATAAAGGCTCTTATTGCTGATAATATAAATTTGTTATGTTTGGGTAATTTTTATATACTGTACAAGTTATTTTTGTTTTATTTACAATTTGAAATAAATTTTTTTCTATTTCATTTTATTTTCTTTATTTGACAATCATATTTATTTAGGATTCACATGTGACATCCTGCTTTGTCAGCATCAAGTTCATTATGCCATAAGACTGACACAACCTTTATGTCATCATCTAGTTCATTATGCCATAAGTTTGATACAAACTTTAAGACTGCATCAAGTTCATTGTGACATAAGCCTGATACAAATTTCATCATCTAATTCATTATGCCATAAGTTTTGATACAACTTTCATCATCTAATTCATTATGTCACAACTTTTGATACAAACTTTATATCAGCATTAAGTTCATTGTGACATAAGCCTGATACAACTATTGTCATCTAGTTCATTATGCTATAAACTTAATGCAAAAACTTTTTTGTGACATAAGCCTGATACAAATTTCATGTCAGCATGAAGTTTATTATGACATAAGGTTGATAAACCTTAATGTATGTGTCAAGTTCATTATTCCATTATGCAAAGGACAGCTCAGTTATGACAGCAGTACCACAGAATTACCTTAGTTGTGCTGCTACAAGAACAGTATTTTACCAGGTGTAATGTGTTGTGTGGCGTATATGGTCTCCATGGCAACTGACATACTTTGTATCAGTGTAGCTGTATTAGTACACCTTTCTCACTTCATGCTAGACCTCATTTTTTTGGCAATGACACTGTCACATGGCAGCCTGCACAGAATGGCAGTCATAGCAAATAAAGACACTTGGACAAATTTTTCATGATAAGGTTGTTTGTAAGTTCCTGATCACAGACATCAGGTGTTCCTCTGTTATATCCAGAAACATGATTTCAAGAATTTTTTTAATTTGTAAATTATTATTGGAAAATTACATGGTGTTACAAAATTATTTTGGCAGATAATTTTTGGTGGCCAGAAACAAATAGGATTAACAGCATACAGAAAATATGATGTGAATTTTGGGGGTTTTAGGTGGCTCTTAGAAGTTAATTTATACTTACCTTCCTTTGTTTTGCCTGTTTGCATCTTAAAATTACCACTTTCTCTACCTCTGGTTTGGATGCAAGTGACATAAGGATTTAAGTTTTTGCCTAAGGAAACATAGCAAAAACACCACAAGGATAAATGTTTCTTAATTGCATGTGTTGCACATCTTCCTAGTTAAAACCTGTAAATGAGATGTTCTTGAAATGTAATTCACCTGCCACTCTTATTTGGCTTGAAGGTGAAACTATAGGATTTCTAAACTCTTTTCCATTTTATTTTAGGAGAATTTGCCCTTGAAACTAAACCTCTGAAACAGAACCAATTAACTCTGTGATACATCTACCATCTGCATGACTTTGGTGTTGGTAAGTCATAATGGCACTTAAATGTGTCTGAAAATTAAATTCAGAATTTATAACACTTGTATATTTCTTTTTCAGAGACCAAGAGGGTATTGTGTGTATTGCATTCCAACCATCCCAAAATGAAGCAAGCTTGCCAAGCTCTTTGCCATCTCTTCCAGAAGACTAGCACAGTAGATGTGTTGACAACTGAGGAAATCTTGAGTAACATAGATCCATTAAATACTACTCACTTGCAAGACATTCCATTATTAATCCTAGATGAGATAATGATGCAGTTATGGAAGGATGATTCTAATGAAAAGTCGATTCATGACCCTTCTGCTGGAGCTTTAGCAAATATCATCAGGACGGTAAAAAAGACACATTGCGTAGATGACATATTGTTTGTAAGCCTTTTCAGCAAGGAGCAAAGGTGTTGGAAGAGTTTAATACCAGATATTGGTAAAAAGTTGTACTATATCTGCTCTAAAAGAAATAATGCAGAATGTGATTATAAGTTGGAGCTTAATCCAGCTGCTGTTAATGAACTTTTGGCACAGCTTCCTGGTTGCAGAGTGGATTGCATGTGGATGGACATTGAGGAGGCAAGAATGTTCGAAAGATCAATACAGTCTTTGGCACTGACTTGTGAAGATGTCGATGGAGTGAAATTGGAATATTCCATGTTAGGATTGGAGTCAGCATCAGCAGTGGATGGGGAGAGATACTGCAGCTGGTCAAGTTCACTGTCTTCTTCTCTCAGTGCAATTGCTTCTGCATCACCTAATAAATCTCCACACAGAAAAAGCAATGAAATGCAAATAGTTCATCCTGAGAATGAATGTTCACTGCATTATCCAGATGATAGTGGTCATGTTTTTCATGGAAAGCATTCTACTGAAAAATGGGTAGAACTGCAGAGTTCAGGAAGCTGTAACTTTGCCAGAGTTAAATCAAAACTTTGCTCCACATCAAATTGTCCCACCTGTCAGACTGAGTCATTGTTAGGCTCTGGTGTCCGTATACATCCAAATGGGTCAGCTATATACATTAGTGAGAAAAGCATCACCAAAATGCCACACTTTCCCAAAGTAAAGGGTTATAGTAACAGCTTTATGCCCTGTCATAATAGTCAGGTAGTAACTGGCAAGGGAAATATACATAGTCCAATTCATTTGGATTGTTGTAATGCCAGGACAGGGCAAATAAATCCTGATATCATGACTGGGAGGTATAATAGCTGTGGACATGTAATACATTCAGCTGTGACTGGTTCTTCGGCAATTATATGTGAGAACAGCAACAGAAACCATGGATGCAGGATGCACCATGCATGTGATTATGGTTGTGATCAGTCAGAAGAATTTATAGGTCCTGAATCAGATGAGGAGAGTACAACTGATTCTGTGCTATACAAAAAGTTGATGGACTTGAATAAGAGAAATGGATATTTACCAAAGAAAGAAGATGTATGAACAAATGTTGTCCATGATTGGTAGTAATGCTACAAGTTTTAATGTATCTACTAGTTGTATACAGTACTTATCTAATTGAACTTCTCTTACCAGGGACGATCTGTGTTTATTTTTAACATGTGGTTAGTTATCAACATTATGTGCAGAAAATGTGTGGTGTTTAAGTGTTTATAACAACCACAGATACCTATCTCTTATGACAGAAGGACATTGAGAAGTCAACCAATGAGATCAGTTATGATGACACTGTCTGCAGAATTATAATTGAATGCATAGCATCAAGAGCTTTGGAAAGTTCAGTCCAAACAAGGTATTTACAGTTTTGGAAGAAATCGGACAATAAATAACCAAGGACCAGCATGTGAAAATGTCAGTTGTATGATAAATAAGCTGTTATTCCATTTTTTTGTATCAATGTGACAATCTTTGTCATAAATACTGTTGATCTTGATGTGCTAGTACATACTGTGTTTATTGGTCATTGTTTAGACAGCTGGAATTCAGTCGGTGAACAGAGTGGAACTTGGTGACTTAGTGAATCAGCGCCACCACATTTGAAACCATAAGTACCTGTGTGGTTAACTTAAATTGGCTGGTGAACAGTAGAACTCTGTATCTCCGTGTGACCACGTTTGGTAGCATATGTACCTGTGTTGCTAATTGGAATTCAGTGAACAGAGTGAACCATAGCTGATTACCATATATAACTGTATAGATAGCTGGAACTCAGCCAATGAACAGAGTGGAACCTGGTTACACATTGTGTCACCATTTGATGTCACATGTAACTGTGTTGTTTGCTGGAAATCAAAAACTTACTGTGAACACATTTGGTACAATAAATGCCATTGTTGATAGCAGGATGATGAACTGAGTGGAACTCAGTGATTCAATGTAACCACATTTGATACCATATGGACCAGTGTTGATGAGAGTTGGAACTAAACTGATGAACGGAGTGAAACTAGATGTGACCCCATTTCATATCATAATCTCTGTAGAACATACACCCAATAGCAACAAAAGTGTAGACTGTGATCTGCCTTCAGTCATTGTGTTGGCAGATCAGGGTCTAACTTGTTTGTTCAAAATCAGGAGTTGGATGAACAGTGTGGGCTCAGATCTGCTGGCAATTACATGTGGGCAGAGTTTGGCCAGAGCTGTTTGCAATTAGATGTACATCATATATGAGAAACTATGGTTCGTGAGAAATTTACCAGTTAGGGACAAACAACTGTAAATGGTTTCACAAAGAGTTTTGGAATATTTGAGGTTTTCTCTCTTGCCTGCTTTAGAATAGATGAGGCATATATATTACTTTTTCTAGCACTGCATCATCAGGGTTTGACACTAACTTTTTTAAATAGGAAGCCTGCAGGACTTCCTACTTTTGAAAACCGGTGGTCCTTCTTACTGATAGAATGTCCTGCTCGTTTAAGGTAACAGTTACTGAAAAAATGTGTAACCTATACAGTAAAAGAAAACACACATACAAGGTTGTTATATTATTACAGTTTACATTAAATTCAACAACAGTTTATATCCTTTGTTTTGTAACATTTTCAAATATTATGTGTGGTATTTATTATCATCATCATCATCATCGTCATCAGCAGCATCAACATCACTTATGCACCATCTGTCCCATTGCAACAGTCTTTTTCATCCATTACTTCCCATATCTTTCTGACATAAGGCCCGCTATAGCGTGACTGATGGTTTCACTGTATACCTTGGGTACATTTTTATACCAATAAAGTGAGTTTAAACCTGAGAAGAAATACTATTTGAATTAACAAATTAAATAAACTAGAATGGATCTATAATTAAATTGGTGGTTTGCATATGTACAATATTATAAATGGAATGGATCTAAATTTAAATTTCTGGTTTAATAGTTTAAATTTATGGTTTAATAGTTTAAATTCAATAGTTATAAAATGAAAGTTAATAACATTTACCTTGCATTTGAAAGAAAGTATACAATTTCTGCTTCTTTGTTAGATGTATCAGTGGAGACATTACTAATAACTGACAAAAACTGACTGGAAGAAATGATATGGTCCTGTTCTGACTCTTCGAGTATCAGCAATAGCCCTGATAAAATTCTGACTATACTGCCTATTTCCAAACTTTGTCCAACCCACAAAATTTCACATAATATATGGGTTTTGTGACAAAATGGAACATTTCCAAACATGACACATAGTTTTTCAAAGACTGTCTTATTTCAACAACATAACAAACTTCTCACCTTCAGAAGAGCCAGGGGCTGCCTTCACAGCTTTCTCTCTTAAGCTATTCCTTCCGTGGCTCTCTGATGAGTCATGGGTTCTGACTACCAATTTCAAGGTTTCAACTACAAATGTTCCCAATCGTATCATACACAAAACAAACTTGTCATCTCATCCTTCTCCTTGTTGTAAGTTAGCCATGGAAATTGGAATTTTCATTCTCTTTTGGTTTTATTGTACACACTTATTTAGAGTTTCTTGTCTTTTGTTTTTGGGGGGGGGGGCGGTGGAGAGACATTGTCAAGAAATCTCCATATTTTTCAAATTCGAAACCATGTAACAAAAAGTCAGTCACCTAAACACTTGATGCTTTTAAATGATTAACAAATTAAGCTCCCAAACAACAATTTACGGTAAGTTCCCAAGCAATAGTGATTTAGTTTAATAGCTTAGGCATGATCTTCGTTTTGTTTTAACTTTGTTTCACTTTCAATTTTTGCCATGCTTGACATGTTTATTATTAAAAGAAAGATTTATACAACTCTGTAACATGGGATAGATATAATTTTAATATCTACAATTTACAAAAGCAGGCCTGATGGACCACCCAGCTTTAGGAAAGTGGTAGTCCTTCTCAGAATCAGATGGCCTTGGGCCAGCAGACCTGTGTTAGTGTCAAACCATGATCATGGGTAAGGATTTTAGTTAAAGTTTTGAGTAAAGCAAGTCCCAAATACAGGGAGGTTTTGCTATCATACTTTGAAGATTCAGTAAGCACTACCTTTCATATCCATGTACCCTGGATTCCCTCCGACCCTTGGGTATTATTTGAAAATCTTTGTAAAGATTTTTGTAGGACCAATGGTTTTAAAATCCCTGAGAGAGATCTGTCATACTTGTAATGTAGAATCAAAATGCTCCAGCCTCTCATACTGATGCACCTGTACCACGAGTCAGGCAAGGTCAAGGTCATTTCTGCATCAAAATTAAGTTTTCAGTTAAAATTATTTCTGTATGCTCATGAGTCCCATATCTGGAAGTGATAATGGTAGCCATCATAATGGACTCTAGAACTGGTAAGCTTTGTGCCTTCACATTCATATACTCAGTCCTTCCTCAGCCTCAAAAGCAGGGGTGATTTGAAAATTAAAACATCTGTATCAAACCTCAGCCTCTAAGGCAGTTTGATTGAAAATTAAAACATAGGTATCAAACCTCAGCCTCTAAGGCAGGGATGATTTGAAAATTAAAACATCTGTATCAAACCTCAGCCTCTAAGGTAGGGGTGATTTAAAAATTACAACATCTGTATCAAACCTCAGCCTCTAAGGCAGGGGTGATTTGAAAATTATAACATTTGTATCAAACCTCAGCCTATAAGGCAGTTTGATCTGAAAATTGAAACATCTGTGTCAAACTTCAGCCTCTAAGGCAGTTTGATTTGAAAATTAAAACATCTGTATCAAACCTCAGCCTCTAAAGCAGGGGTGCAGTGGCGTCACTAAGGGGGTGCGGATCACACTTGGTGACACCATCAGAAGGGTGACACCAAAATGACTGTCTATAAAATTTTTGAATTTTTGTGCAGGAAGGAGGTACATGGGGGTGACACCATGAGTTACTGCACATGACTGTCTGTAAAATTTTTGAATTTTGTGCAGGAATGAAGTCCATAGGGGTGACACCTTGAGTTACCGCACTGGGTGACACCAACCCTAGTGATGCCACTGCAGGGGTGATTTGAAAATTAAAACATCTGTATCAAACCTCAGCCTCTAAGGCAGTTTGATTTGAAAATTAAAACATCTGTATCAAACCTCAGCCTCTAAGGCAGGGGTGCAGTGGCGTCACTAAGGGGGTGTGGATTGCACTTGGTGACACCATCAGAAGGGTGACACCAAAATGACTGTCTGTAAAATTTTTGAATTTTTGTGCAGGAATGAGGTCCATAGGGGTGACACCTTGAGTTACCGCACTGGGTGACACCAACCCTAGTGACGCCACTGCAGGGGTGATTTGAAAATTAAAACATCTGTATCAGACCTCAGCCTCTAAGGCAGGGGTGATCTGAAATTTAGATCATCTGTATCACACCTCATGAATAGAGAATAAAAGTGTTAGGGATAAATTATATGTAATATTTTATATTTGATTGGCCCATTTGAAATGTCTTGGCATTCTATGTAATATTTTATATTGAATTAGGAAATTTGGAATGTCTTGGCATCATATGTAATATTTTATATTGGATTGAGACAAATTTTCTGCCCTTTTGCATCCCCTCCCCACTCCAAACATTGAAACAAATGGCCAAAAAAAGACAAAAAAAAAGGACTTGCAATTATGAAATAGCAAGAGCAGCACCAGCTGAACCACAATCACAACTACATTAGGATGCATAGATGTCATCATAAATGGCATTTAATTCTTTGTTCACAATGTTGTTTGTTCTAATGTTTAATCCTAACAAGCTGCATATAACCAGATCTGTATGTGCATTATGCGGTGGAAGATTTGGATCTATGCAGTCTACAGTTGGATCTGACCTGTACACATTATATATGGTACTTCTTTAAACTGGCATAATTTCTTGTTCTAGTAAGAATTTTTCTTGACTGTGTAAGGACCTACTTTTCCAGGTATAATAATCAACATTTTTGGACCACATCATTCCTCAAAAAAAGAGAATCTCCACATAATCTTTATGTCCTCATGAACCCATAGCAGCCTATGATCAAATGGTTTGGGGATGTGGAGTTTTTGGTACATATGGTTTACATATTTTGTTTGAGCTGTAGATCTTAATGGCTTTCAAACAACATGTATTAAATCAATGAGAAATTTGTAGCGATTATAAATACTTAGTGCATAATTAATAATCAGACATCAGTTATCTGACTGTTGTCTGCTTGTTTGACTGTTGTCTTATTATCTTTTTGGTGGTCTAGTTATGTGACTATTATTTGTTTATCTGACTATTTTTGGGAATGGGTTATTGCAGTTCTTTAAACTTTTGTTGATAATATAGTGCCACCTCTTTAAAACACTGTCATAGGGAGCTATAAAAGAGACATGCATTATAAGGAGGAAGCTATAAAAAGGGATGTGCATTATAAGGCGGGATCCTTATATTGAAGCTTTCAAGACCAGTCTTTGTCATAATAATAAGTGCATACAAATCTAATAAATACCAAGGGTTTCATGTGGGAGGTCACGGGTCACGGGTACAAACCCCAGCTGAGTCATACCAAAGACTTATAAAAAATGATACAAGCATTAAGAGGTTAGTGTTTGGACTGGTTGGCCAGATCTATACACACTACGAGGTTGAACAGCTATAGTTTGAATGGCCAGTACTCTGTCAAAGTGATTCTGTGATTTAGAAAAATAATGAGTTGTGATAGTTTCTGAGATAGACAAACCCAAAAAGAAAAAAAAACTGTCTTAAAGATATTGGACAGTTATAGTTTTGAATTGCCTTAACATGAGGAAGCTGTCTTGTGTTTAAAAGAAAGAATTGTATTTGTCCTTGATAGAAATTAGAATAATTGATAGTTTCATCTGTATTTTTTGGCTCAGTATATTTATGTCAGATAATGAAATGAGTAGGAACTCATCTCATAGAAATATTATGAATTTGCATTTTGTTTTTCTTCCCTTTCACACGTTGTGTGGAAACAATGTCAGGTGTATGGAGCTTTGACACATTGTATGGAAATGAATTCAGGTGTCTGGAGAGGTGACAGAGTTGTGACACATTGTATGGAAACACTGTCAGTTGTCTGGAGCTTTGACAAATTGTATGAAAATGATGTCAGGTATCTGGAGCTTTGACATTTCATAGAAACAAAATCAGGTGTCTGTAGCTTTGAGTCACTATATGAAAATGAAATCAGGTGTCTGGAGCTTTTACACATTGTATGAAAATGATGTCAGATGTCTGGAGCTTTGACATATTGTATGAAATTTTGTTAGGTGTCTGGAGCTTTGACACATTGTATGGAAATGAAATCAGGTGTCTGGAGCTTTGACACATTGTATGAAAATGATGTTAGGTGTTTGGAGCTTTGAATCATTCTATGGAAATGAAATCAGGTGTCTGGAGCTTTGACACATTGTATGGAAATGAAATCAGGTGTCTGGAGCTTTGACACATTGTATGAAAATGATGTTAGGTGTTTGGAGCTTTGAATCATTCTATGGAAATGAAATCAGGTGTCTGGAGCTTTGACACATTGTATGGAAATGAAATCAGGTGCCTGGAGGAGATGGCTAAAATTTGTTGCAAGCAAGATTCAGTTTCAATTTGTCACGTACACTGGTATAAGTCTTATACACTCATATAAGTCTTGCTTCTGATGTGGTAACCTTCTAGCTGATTCCTGAAATATTCTTTTTTTTAAAGTCTCTTTTGTGCAACATATTCTCACAATGATCATCAGTGTAATTACCTTTTTATAACCTACACTTAAATGTGAACAGTGTAGATGCAGGTCTGCTATCACATAATGTACCAACATTTCAGGATCAATGGTTCTTTTAACATTTCATAACTTGGCATAGACACAGATCTGCCCTCACATTATGTACCAGTATATCAGGGTCTATGGCATTTGTTCTAAAATTCTAATCATGATGCCCCAGTGCTAGACATCACTATAAACTGTAAATATTCAGGAGCACTATTATTGGATATCCTGTACATTAATTTGGCTTTTCTCAAACAGATTCGGTCTTTAATAGGTAATATTTTTAACTTACTAGCTAAATTTTCCTTGCTTTCTTTCTGGATTGATATTAGCCCAAATGCTCTTTTTTGAAGATGTGCCAGCTTTGCTATGTTTTTATCATTTGAATTACCCCATACTGTATTACAGTAGTCTAAATAGGGTTGTATGTAACTGTTATAAAACAGTTTTTGTGCCTTTCAGGGAGAAAATGTCTTATCCTCCTGAGAAGCCATAAACTTGAATTAACTTTTTTACTGATATGTTTGATATGTTCAGACCATGATAGCTTATTGTCTACCAAAACACCAAGTAGTCTATCATGACAGACCATTTGCAAATTTCTATCCTTCCATGTTAGACATAGTTCATCATTATCGAGTTTTGTCCTTTTTTGCCATGTTGAGATAAGTAATATTTTAGTTTTACCAGTATTTACCACCATGCCATTGCATGTGCACCAGTTGTCCAGTTTGTTTAGGGCATTCTGTAAAGAAATTTCGAGTTCATGCTTTGAGTTTTGGATGTCTGACAATGTTGTGTCATCTGCATAGAGATCTGTAGATGATATTGAGTCCCTTAGTACAAGTGGTAGGTTATTAATAAATAAAATAAATAGTAATGGACCTAGAATTGAGCCTTATGGTACTCCACATCTAATTGTTCCAGGTTCAGACAGAACATTATTTATATAAACATGTTGTGTTCTCTCACTTAAGTATGGAGTAAACCGTCTAACTGTGCTTTCATCACATTGGTAGATTTTTAGTTTCTTCAGAAGGATTTCATAAGCCACCATGTTAGAAGCTTTCCTGAAATTTACAAATACAGATCCTATTATTCTACCTTGGTCAAGTGCTTGAAGCCATTTATCAGTTACGGAGATCAAGGCAGTCTCACATGAATGTTTCTGTCTAAAGCCTGATTGATTAGGGTGTAACAGCAAGTGTTTGGTTAAATATGACATGAATGAGTCATGGACATGTTTTTCAATCAATTTTGACAAGTTTGGTAGTATTGAGATTGGCCGGTAGTTATAAGCATCATCCTTAAAACCAGATTTGTGAATAGGAGTTACTTTTGCAGTTTTCCATATTTTGGGCACAGATGAGGTTGCAATACTTAAATTGATTATGAATGTTATGCTATCTGAAATAGCTGAGGCAGAAGTTTTAATGAGTGGTGGACCAATCTGATTAAGTCCTGTAGCTTTCTTGGTATCAAGTTCACTGAGACATTTTTTAACAAAGTTTTTTGGTACTGGTGGGATAGAGAAACATACCTCCTTAGAGATTTTACTGCTGCAGAACGTTTTCAGTTCATTAAAGTTCTTTTCTATCACTGGTTTTTTTTACTTTGTGGTAATGTTGGTGAAAAAATCTTTGAAATCATTTGCAATGTCATTGTCATCAGTGACTATGGTGTCATTCACCAGAAGTGAATGAATTTTATTTATCTGATCTTTTTGTGTTCCTCCAGTGAGTTCATTGAAGACTTACCAAATGGAGTTTGTGTTGCTGTTTTTGTTTTCTTGCAATGATTGATAATAATTTTTTAAACTTTTTTAACCATATTTGTTATTTTATTTCTCCATACTTTATATTGTGCATGGTTTCCCATAGCTTTGAATTGGTCTCGTGTTTTCATAGCATCTAGGAGTTCACTAGTAAGCCAATTAGGTTGGATTTCATTCTTTACTTGATGTACTTTCAGTGGTGCATGCATAGAGACTACATCCATAAATCAGTCAGTCCACACCCTCAGAGCTTCGTCTATATCATTCCAAATTTTGGATCATATTCCATGGAACTTTATATAGGTCATTGAGAAATTGTTCTTCATTAAAATTTTTGAATGATTCTTTGAGTGAACAAAAATCGGTCACCTAGAAAGATCTTTTCAGAGAGCTACCATAACTGCTTTAAAGATCATTATAGCAAAATAATTTCAATTTTATTACATAAATAATCCATCAAGAAATTGTGTGACAGACAAACTTTATACTAAGCACGTATTTCAATTAAATCTCCTTAAAGGGCTCGAGTAAAGCCGTGACCAATAAAAGAAAGTTATTGAGCCTTTTAAAGTCCGTAGATCTAAACGAGACATTCCATCACTTTAGCAATTAAGTATTTTGAATGTATTTTAATTAAGTATATTAAATGTATTTTTATGCACTGTAGTGCTTCCTTCATTTTTGTCTATTTTGTACAAGTAGAATAGTGAAAAATTTGAGATTTGATATTAATGTTTAGAGAAAAATTTGAGACAATATATTTAATTGGCACTGAGTATGGGTGGCAAAAGCACAAGGAAATTCTTTACTTTATACATTAAAATAATTGTTGCTTGTATTGAGCACATCAGAAGGTTATTTGTTTACCCAGTTTGATTAATTTTTCCTGACATTTAAATGTAAACTTCTCCAGAAGGTTCCTAAGCTCAGAATAGTGTTTCAAACAGGAAACATGGGAATTTGACGATCCTGCAACTTCACGGCTAAGCCAGGAAGCATTTTCAATGCAGGATGATATTTTATATTTTATATATGTTTATGTATTCACAGATGCCTGGGCATGTGTTCCAGGGTTAATACTTTGACTTTTAAAATCACAAAATTATTTAGTGTCAAGCCAGATTCTTCACATCATGTTGTATATACTGTATATATTGTACATAACAGATAGAAGGCCTCAAGGTAGATTAGTTCTGTAACTAATTGAGTTACCTTCTCTAAATAAAGTCTTTATTACTATTATTATTATTACTATTATTATTATAGTCCAATGTAATTTCAAGATAACGAACACATGGTAAAAATAATATTAACATTTTTCAAGATACTTTTATTGATGAATATTAGACTGATTTTTTTTTTTCTTCCAAATATTGTGGTTGGGTAACACTGGTCTGTGTTTTGTGACAGTAATTTTGTGAGATTCAATGATGTACCCACAGCAACCACTAACCACAACCTGCTTTAATTCTGTTATAGTGCCTCGGCCTAATTGATTTGTTTGGACAATGAGCTGTAGTGTTGGTAATCAGATAGTTTCATAATAGAAAAACACTAATATTTTGTAAATACTTAGAATATAGATATGTTGATACAATATAAGCCTTAATCAACAAGTGTTTCATTCCTGAGATAGGTGTATTTACCTTAAGTACAGAACTTACATGTGTGATAACAGGTGGTATAAAATCCTGTCATATTCCAGGTTACCATATTTACTTCTGCCCAAGTTGAGTCCAACTGCTAACTACAAAGGCTCAGATTATCAGATGCATAATGTGCTGGCAGTTCTGGGTTGATGCATTTTGTAAGTAGTAGTCAGTAAAACAAATAACATAGGCCCTGTCTGCTCATGCATCATGTGACAACAAATCAGGATTTATATTGTTTGCAGTTGGACTCTACTTACATGCGAGTATATAAAGTAACTGTATAAAAATCAGTAAGAATTTATATGCATATTGTGTTTTATATTTAGAGTTATATGTAGATAAAATTCTATATATGTATAATAACATACATAGATTTCATATTTCTATTGATAATGCAGATATATAAATACAAAGTATATTCAAAAACATGTATATGGGTGAACAATCAGTTTGCTTTAAAAGTTGTGAAAGCTCAAACATTATTTGATTTGGTTTTATTTTACTAGAAAATTGTGTATGTTTTGATGAATTTTATTACATGTATTTATAGTAATGTTAAATTTATCCATCATTTATTATGTTACATACCATTATTTACTCATGTATAAAGTGGACCCAGCTGCAAATGGCTGAATAGTACAAACCCAGTGAAAAGATGATAACAATGGTGAAAAGATTTATGATGCTTTGTGAAACGGTGAATTGTGCCTGGAGCAAGGTTACCAACACCACATTGTAACTATGAAGGGGAACATTTTTTAAATTTTGTTTAATATTTAAAGTTTTTAATATATAAAGTGTTTAAAAAAATTCATGTATGCTTCAGAACACTTGAATTCTTTAGAATTTCATTCATACATGGTTCAGAATAGACAGGTCAGCTTAGAACAGACCAGGAGATTTGCAAACTTTTGGTTAGGAGTTAGACTTCAAAAAAAAAGATGGATTTTCATCAAGCCAGCTTTTGGCATGCAAATTGACAAACATGACAACTACTGAACAAATTTCCTTTTTTAAAATATTAAAACATGCAAATCATGTCAGTCCTTTCACAGTAACTTGTTACTATGGATACTCTTCTTATATGTACCACTAGCATTTTAAGCATTTCTTTGGAGATCATTGCCTGGATTATATTGGTGGCCATCCTTATTATTGCTGGTTTCAACTCTGAGGAGATGATGTTACTGGATCCAGGTTTCCTCTGAAGTTAGCCCAAATTTTCCTCAGAATGGAAAATATCCTTTCAGTTCCTGCATTGATAATGTTGCAGTGTTGATACAACTACCTTATACAGAGAGAACCAAAAAGTTTAAATTGTTTCATGTCTGGGGGTAGATTCAGGTTGCTGGCTGCCGGCCAGGATAGTTCAAGATTGGGTAGAATTTAGGAAGTTTTTATTTGGGAGTTGGTATGTGCAGCAAAATCCATGCTATAATGTGATGATCAGGGTCCACAGAATGCCATCTTGCTATGTACTGTATCTTGCTATAGGCAGACAAGTCAATTTACAGAAGAAAATACTGCATTTGTGTTCTCTAAGCTCTCCAAGATGGAGTGGGGGTGTACACAACTACATACTTCATTGATGCAGTTATCAAATTGTTCCCTATCAAAGAATTACTTAAAACATTTTTTGTACATATTTATTATTTGATTTTTGGCAGAGAAGCCATTGATTGGTACATACATATAAACGTGTACGAAAACTAGCAACTTTGTGCCTAATTATAATATGTTTACTGAACAGCTGGTCCAGCTGTATCTGTAAGAGCAATTCCTCCTCTAGTTTCTAAGTTATATAATTTATATTTAAAGATCCACAATATTTATACCCATATAAATTCCAGTTCAGATCCCAAGAATGATCGTTTAGAATGCTGGGGGAGGGGGTTGTCTCTGCAAGTCGTCTGCTGACCTACCAAAGATTTACCCATTGTCAATAAGTGCATGTACACTTCCTGTGGTTAGATAGTATTTGTTCTGATCGTCGCTCTTTCTAGTTCAGTAATTAACTTCAAAGATCTGACACTTCTGTCAGCGAGCACAAAGAAATCACTGGATATGAAACTAGCATAAGTAAAACTCTTGGCATTACACTCCATCATATATATATATATTAATGTAAATTTGCAGTCACATGATCATGGGCAGTATTAAATGTATAACATTGTAAGCAAGGTGTGAAAAAATGAAAAAATTGAATTCAGTAACAAGTTTGTATACATGGGAAATTTCAGTGAGTGACAGGAGACAACCTCATCTTGGGAGAAAAACCCTCCCAGCATGGAGGATCACATTTATAGACATAAAAAAAATATTATAAGCTTAAATGGTATTTTGAACACTTCAGCACAGTCTGGAGATGAAGCTGATACCTATTGATTTTGGTGGTTTGAAGGTGAAGGTCACTGACAGAAAAAAAATGATTTATGCACTATAAGTGTAAATAGTAGACATGAACTAAACTTTGTGGATGGCTTGTACTTGCAGTTAGATAAATGCCTATTGATATTGGGGTCAAAAGGTCCAAGATCAAGGTCACTGGCTGAAAATGAAAATTGTTTCTGCACAAAAATTTCAGTTCTTGTCTATGTACCTTCACCAAAGTTTGTGGATGACTTCATTTTGGATAAAAGAGAAGCTTGTTGATTTTGAGGGTCAAATGTGAAGGTGACTAATAGAAAGAAGAAAATTTCTCAGTTACTGGGATTAAGGTTTAATGTGTACATTATCTCTTGATTGATCATCTTGTGTTTTCATCCACATCAGCATTTTGTGCAAAAATATAACTTAAATCATAGTTCAACAACAGTCTTGATTTCGGCACCCCAATATTTTATTTTGCCATTGTATTATGATAATTATGTATGTGAAGTTCATCATAACAAATAAAATGCCCTTTTCACTGAGTGCTATTAAGAAACAGAAATCTTTTCTCTGTGCATTACTTTTGATTTCAGTTCATTTCTCATATAAAATCCATTTTTTTAGTTGTTTACAATTGATTCTATAATATGTTTCATCTTGAGACATCAATACATACTATAATTCAGTGATGTACATTAAATTTGGAGAAATGTAAGAATTTTGGATGGAGGTGGACAGATTGTTTTGAAGTGTTAAAAAATACCAGTTCAGCTATCAAATATATTGTTATATTATCAAAATCATGAAGAATTGTAGAATTATAATTGAATCAATACACAAGTTGCCAATAGGTGGGGTATTTTCTTTCAACAGGCATAATTCAGTATTGCACCTGGCAATGATATATCTTTTTTAAAATTCATTATTATCTTTTCACTGCAATAATGTCCGGTCATGATGAAAAGTAAAACCACAAGAAAGTTACTTTTAGTACTAAGCAGTTAATTGTTCCATCATTCAGTGATGGGGTATTTTAGTAACTGCTTGCTGTGTGAGAAAAACAAGCATATGTCATATTTGTAATAAGTTTCACAGATTTGTAAATATAACTAGCACCTCTTGTCAAAATATTTTCAAAATACTTTTTTTAAATGTTAGTATTAGATATTTCAGTTCTTGCTCATCTATGAGTAGTATCAGAGATTTGAGGAAGGTTTCAATTATTGTGTTCATTCAGAGTATTATCTGATATGAAAATGGTATTTGCAATGATAATGAATGATTTTTAGACCAAAAATGAAACTGGAGAAAATACTGAAACTTGAATATGAACCGCAACTTATCTTCAGAATTACCTTCCTTGTCATGTATTATTGTATTGGGTTAGAAGGAACATGATATAAACAATTTGAAGGCCATGTAGAATTACCTCCCTTTACTTTGTGACCATACAGTTGGAATCTCAAAAGTTTGTCAGTTTTAGGAAGAAGAATAAATGGAAACAATGTTTGTCTTACTCAGGAAAGAATGAGAATGCTCCTACTCTGTTATTTTTCTAGACTAGAAAAAACTCTGACAGTTGTGTTAAAATTTGGAAAAGTTATATTATACTGTATATAGACATATAGAGGTCAGAATAGTTTTCTTCCTTTTTTAACTTTGTTCCAAAAGCACTCTCATGACATTTATATTCTTTAAGATTTTATTAAGAATTTTTTTTCATTTGATTGTGTATTTTTCTGGCCAAATTAAATTTTTTTGGAATCCATAACAGTTTCCTGTTGGAATTATCAAACTGCATTTTGTTGGAAACCATGACAGTTTCCCTTTGGAACTATCAAATTACATTTTGTTGGACTCCATGACAGTTTCTTTTGGAACTATAAAATTGCATTTTGTTGGACTCCATGACAGTTTTCCTTTGGAACAATCAGATTGCATTTCTTGAAAGCAGATTTACATTATATAGTAAATTAGCCCATAAAGTCTGAATCTTGAGGTAGACATTTTTAGGTACATGACCCAGAAGTTGATTTATCACTACAATCTGTCTGGTGTTTGGGTTTGTTCTCTTTTGGGACTAATTGCATAATAATGTGTGGCATCAAATGTTAAAAGTAGGAATTTTCTTTCATAAATTTTTTACCTGTTTTTCAATTCAAAATAATAGATTCATAATTTTATAAATATCCTTATTTTTTGTTGGCTTTAAGTTTTGTTTAGAAAAAGTTTGTCGTTTTTATTGTGATGGACCTTGATTGGATTGATACACTTTATGTACAGTTGGAAATATAGTTCATTTTCAAAGGTATAAATATGAGGTAGGTCCAGATATCCATTTCTAAATTCAGCACTTCAAAATGCAATTTAGAACTTCATTCTTTTCACCCCTTGTGTTTGCATATTTAAATGAAATGCATTAAAGAGGCATTTGATTAAAGATGAGGGCATTATTATTTCTGTTGACCACACTGTTCACATGTCTTAAATTGTAGGATTTTGTTTCTACTTAAATTCATCCCACATTTTTTAAGACCAGTGACATAAAAAAATCTATGTCTTCACTGTCAGTCACTGCATTCTAAGCTGCATGTCAGTGTCATTTATTTTGTGAGGTTGTGTGTTGTTTTCCTTCTTAAAACATGATATTTGCAACTGATATAACTTTGGGGCCAGTTGAGCTTTTGCAATATTTTTTGTTTATGATTGGTCTTGGAATGGGCTTTCATTGTTCTCCATTATAGCTTTATTATAATAACTCCTCTTAAACTGCATGAAATGCGGTCAGAGATCTTTGACATATGATCTTAAAAAATTGTTGTGGCCCATTTGACATATGAATAGCTTCCATGGAAGCCGTGATGATAATCTTGTTATTCCTACATGACTGGGAGGTTTGGAAGACAGAAACTTATTATATTCATGCAAAGTTTTTTAAGATCCTGGTGATACAGATTTTTTTGTGACATCCAGTAGCAGCTATCATTAAGGTCCTGTTAAAGTTACTCTAATGAAAAGCTAGAAATATTCGTCATGGTGGGAAAATATTCCCTTGCAAAATGTAAATTGTTCTAATGTGAATTATGACATTGATATTGTTGCTGTAGAGGAAACACTATCACAGCATTTTTTTTTGAATGTCTGTTTGAATTTTGACATGTGATCTTAAAAGAAGTATTTTAAAGGTTGTGTAATTTGTCCATAAAGAAAAGAATGCTTGTAATTGTACAGTCAATATGACTACCAAAACAGATATCTGAATTTCAGTCTACTGCTACTACTTCTGGACATTCAGACATACTGAACGGTTTTGTTACAGTGGAGAAACTTCAAATTTTGGACCCTCCTGCAAAAATTTAGAAGTGCCCCCCCCCCCCCCGTAAAAACTTGGGATTTTGGGTAACTATGAATGGGCTGCTCGGCATTGTAGGAGCCATAAGGGTAGTATTATTCCACTGGATTGTTGTTAAAATAATCCTTACAACCTGATGGGTCTGTCTTGAAAAGTGTTTGTAACTGTTGTTCATGATAAATTACTTAGAAGATGGTAATGAAAATTGAAGCCGAAAAATTGTGAGATTAAGATGGTCTCAAAAGAAAATGGTACCTCGGTGATGCTCAATGTATCTGTCATGGTAACCACTATGAAATCTTGATATTGCTACAGTAGATGATATTCTTTTTGGATAGTAGGTGACCTTGACATAGTTTTCTAAAAAAAGGCATTCTTTATGAGATGATATCAGAAATTTAATGGCAGTTGTTCCAGTCCAATTTGATTGTGGTCTTCCTAACATTAAATAGAAGACAAATTACTTGTTATGACTCCCTGTTTAGCAACTAACACACAACATATATATTGGCAGGTAACGTGTCAGTCATACTTGTCTTAACTGTGTTTGCATTTTCTTGCAATCTGCATGTCAGTTGTCTGTAAATATGGTCTTCTGATAAATGTTTAGAACATGCCACACTTTTTTAGGGAAAGACATCTCTTGCTGGAATCAATTTGGAAGATAAAAATTATAGGATGATTATCCTTATGAATTATTTTTCTTGTTGAAGTGTGATCATCAAAGCAATATTAACAAGAACAAAATAGCAATTATTAAGGCCAGTTATTGAAGTACGACTTATTGAAGATTCTCTTTATGATAATAGGAATAGAAATGTTTGTAATGTAGACTCCTAGGACAACAGATTCCAATGTAAAATAAACAATTTGAAAAACAAATCTTAAGAAGGGGACCAGGTTCTTTAAATTTTGTATGTAAAACAAATCCATGGAGGTTTTCTGCTCCATAATTGATAAGTTCAATTGTACATATATAATCCATGACTTTTTTGACACAGATAATTAGATACTTTATACATGAACTTTGACCCAATTCACAATTATACCTGAACATTCTTATAGCATGCAATTTTTGTATGAAATTTGTTAATAGAAAAAATCAACTCATCTTTGTGTGCCAAGTCCATGATATCAGTACAAGGAGAATTTACATTAACTTTATTATAATCTCTGTATATTTTATGTTTATATATAAATAAAAATGATATAGTGTTTATTCAGCTCACTAACAAAGGCAAGTTATATGCAGTTGGTTCATCTGGTATACAAAGAGGCAGAGGAAAAGATTTCATTGTGTTGGCATTAGTTTGTCTATTTAATTGTTCATGCAGATTTACTCACATGGTGGTTCTATTTCGATTGATGGATTGCCATGAAACTTTGTAAATATTATGGTGCCATGAAACTTGGTAAATATTAATTTTCATCACCTGAAAATTATGTGCCATTTTTATTTTCAAGTAATTTACTTTTCATCTCGTTGCTTAATAAATTGTATGACATGCTCTCGTTAGCGCAACTAGTTCCAGTTTTTGACTCTACTGGTCATAGACCAAGAGAGCTTTTGGGATGGTTTGTTGTCTATTGTCTGTCTGTCGATTAGCACAAGTTTATTATTGGTACTTCTACTTGGAGAATTGTTATGAAATTGTACACACACATTCATCTCATGATCTAGTTGGTCCTAAAGGAAAATGGTGGCACTTACTAAATGATTTGTGATGATGTCTAGTTAATCAAAATGAAAATGGCCAACTCAGACATCCTGTAGTTGCCCTTATGGCCATTTTGACAGTTTTGTTATTGCCACTTCTCCTACGTGGCTGGTGATATTGACATGGTAATTATGATTTCCGGTTGGGCCTAAATGGAAATGGTGCCAATCTGATATACAGTATGGCCACCTTTGCAGCCATCTTGAAAATCATATCGTTGTTTCTCCAAAATAGAAAGTCATATCAACATGTAGTTTTGATCAGAAGACTTCTTATGAATTTTTATTAGCATTAAATGAAAATGATGCCAATCTGAAAATAATACATCTCTCACAGCAGCTAAGTTGAAAATCATGTTGCTAAATAATATTAGAGAGATTGTTTAAATACTCAGCATTTTAAAATAAAATTTGTTTTATCATGACGTCTTGGAAATTCCTTTTGCCCAGTAGAGCATCCCTTTGACAGACTCTTGTTTATACTCATAATAGTGTTTGAGTTACTGCCCATTTTGTGCTGTATCTTAATACAGTTTGAGTTATTACCCATTTTGTGCTGTATCTTAATAGTGTTTGAGTTATTGCCCATTTTGTGCAGTATCCTAATACAGCATATGACACCATCTCATTAGTGCAAGTACTTCCAGTTTTTCTTGCAGTTGTTTTTTTTTACTATTAGCTCTGAAACTTGGTACATTCTTAGGTCAACATCTAAAAGTGTACATATTGACTAATCTTTCAGCTCCCATGATTTTTTTTAGAGTTATTGCCCTTTTTTTACTTGCAGATGGATACTACAGTATATGACAGAATTTTGAGAGTAGTTTTCAGTGGATTGCTAAGAAACTTACAGGTAGTACATATTATGGGGTGGAATGAGGGGAGTTTGGAGTATATTAGCATGAGCGAATTACTTACAATTCCTCTGGTTTGAATATAATTTGAATTAGCTGGCATTTCCACTGATTGTAGCAAGATGAATATCTTCATTTTCTAATATATTTTACAGTGTTATGTGCTGACAGATACTTGAGGTTCATTGCATCAGTTAGCAGGTCAATCAAATGCATACATTCCTGAACAGTCTAATATTTTTTGCTCCTGGTCTCCATTGTAAACTTTTTGCATGTGCCAAGGTAGACTGCCACTCTCAAATCCACGATAATTCATACCTTTTAAGTTTGATTGCATAATTTAATTCATTCGATGGTTATGAAGGAGGTTTTTATACTGTGTGCTCAAAAGAACTTTAATTAGAGGAGCACAGTATATTTACAATGACATAATTGGATTATTTTCAGTAATTTTTGTCAGATGTTATGACATTTATATTACTGTGGTGATATTCTGTATAAATATTTTTAGATGTTGTATTTTTGCAATGTATTAATGTATTACAGATACCAGATTGATAGCAGGATGCAAAAGTCAGTTATATCATTAAACTTTTTTTTCATACACAATATGGATCCCAGATATATATCCCATATTTTGTTGTGTGTCATAAGCATTTCATTTTTGAAGGCCTTTATGTCCTACTTGTAAGAAATCTCAGTGACTCTCTTTTCATTGTCATCATACAGCATCAGGTTGGTGTATTATGTAAAGTGTAGCCAATAAAATAACTTAAAACAATTCAGAGAATTTCAAACAGTAAAAAAAGTACTTTTTAGGTCTAACTTAAGTTTTCATGCCCTTCACTAGCTTCCACTATTCATTCAAAGAGTCTTCTTTAAACAAAAGCTTGTTTGATTGAAGCTGAACACTTGTGAAAGCTTACAATTGTTTATAATAGAGGGGTTTCTTTTCCTGTATGAAATTTTGCAAGGCAATATGAGGAGGTAATTTGATACCTTATGGAATTCAAAGAATTATTGTCATGCCTGCAAAACATAGGCAAGATGTAGGTTTCCCTTTCCTGATGGTATTGTCAGTGTTGTTGGCATAAGCCTTAGCATGAAGTTGTTGCATTAACTACATTTATTTAACACTGTTGTATGAACAGGCAAAAGGAGGTCACATTGACTTATTTGCTCCAGTGATTATGTTTTTGCATGTACCAGTAACTCAGTTTCTCTATGATGTTCTTACATAATGTACCAGTCAAGCTTGTAATACATTGCATTCTGCAGAATTCTTGTTTTTATTTAGAGAAACACTGCATGTGCAAGTATGCACCATTTACTTTTCACCAGATCAGCCTAGAGTTCAATGGGGGTTTTGTATGGCGGGGGGGTGGGGGGGATGTAAGGTGTACTTCTGCATTTTTTTTTATTCCAAAAGAAAATTTACTTGAGTTTTTAATGCACAGCATGTGCACAGAGGCAGTTTTAGAAGCAGAATAGATGCACTTGGGCAGGGTGACACAAGACATGAAGTAGGGCAAGAAGACAAAAATAAATGACTTGTGGACCCCAAACTAAAATCATGCCTGAACTGTACAAGAGTGATGATCTTCATTTGTTGGGTTTTGTTTTTTTTTTTTTTTTTTAAAGAAAACCAATTTATGGATGATGTAGTTATGTTTAAGAAAGAAAATTTACCAACTGTACATACACTGAGAAAAGTTTCACAAGTGAATTAAAATGGAGAGGGGCAACTTATCTGTTATGTTTCTATTGCTTTGAAGAGGTCATTGGTAATGCTTGATGCAGCAGTTGATTAATTGGCATTTACACACTTAAGTATAGTATTTTGTTTCTGTATACAGTACTATTAATTCAGTGTTTAGATGTATACTTTATGTTATAATCTAATCCATAAAAATTTTTAAAAAAATAAATGAACAGTTTGTTTTTTTTTCTTTTAGTCCTACTGGTTATAGACCATAAGAACTTGTGTGAAGGCCTTTTGTTTGGCATCCCTTATCTGTTAGCATATGTTTGTTCTCACTATTTGTCCTGAAATACAGATAGGGTCTAAATGAAAATGGTGCCCCTCAAATGACCAAAATTGGCTGCCATGCTAGTCTTCTTGAAACTCTTGTTTTTGCTACTACTTTTGAAGGGATTGTCCAACTGACATGGGCTTTCACTGAAAGATGTCTTATGATGTCTAGTTGGTCCTAAATAAAAATGGTGATAATGTGAAATTTAACATGACTGCCATTGCAGATGCCTCAAAAATTATTCCTATGCCTCCTGATTGAATGGTTTTACTTGCATGGAGTCTTTGCAAGTATGTTGATTCAGATGCCTTGTTGGTACTAGATGTTAATGTTTTCCTTGAGACAACCAATTTGGCCACTGTGGTGACTATCGTATAAATTGTGTTACTGTTATGCATACATGATAATAAATCTTTTGTTGAAAACCACAAGTAGCTAAGGCTGTCTATTTAGGAGTAGAGATAAAAAGATGGTGGTCATGCTAGAGGTCTGATCAGCACCTTTTTCATGTAAGAATGGGGTAGATATCATACGGCTTTCAGTGAAAACCCATGCAAGTACATCCACCTATCAATAAGTGATGTTCAAGATATCCACAATTGCAAAAATATTGGATGTACATGGGACACCACTTTCATAAGAAATCTTTTAATGAAAACTCCATGACAACATGATAAGCAGCATTTAAAAGATTTTCAAGATGGTCACCATGGCAGCCACATTACATGTCAGATCAGTATGGTACCATTTTCATTTAGATTTAACAAGATATATGAAGATCTTTATTGAAACCCCATGATGAAAGTTTCATCCATTCAGGATGAGTAGTGATCAGTTTTCAAGATGATGACTCTATTGGGCATATTAGATGTCTAAGGGCCTGACTGCTTTCATTTAGTACCAACTGGACATTATAAGAAGTCTGTCAGCAAAAACCCTTGTAGATTTGAACATCTGTTCAGGAGGAGTAGCAATAACTGTGGCAGCCATATTTGATATCTGGTGCACACTGTTTTCATTTAGGACCCACTAGACATAAAAAGTAATTTAGTGAAAACCCCATGACAATACATCTAGGAGTAGTAGCAGTAACAAGATTTTCTAGATGGACACCATGATGGTCATATTGGATGTCCAAAGGCATCTCCAATAGGAGTCATCATTCTCATTTTGGAGCAGTGAAACATTGTAAGAAGTATTTATGTGAAAATCCCATGCTGATGTAAAGACTGATTTAGAAGTAGCAGCAAAATGCAAGATTTTCCAGATCTTACTTTCTAAATTAAATGGATGTTTAATGGGCACAGTTTCCAGCAAGATGTCATAAGAAGTCTTTTAGCGAAAACACCATTTCGGCCTGACCATCCATTATGAAAGAGAAATGATAACAAGATTTTAAGATGGCTGCAATGGCATCCTTGTTCAACCTCAGATTGGCACCATTTTCATTGAGGACCAGCTAGAACATCACAAGAATTCTTCTAGTGACAACCGCATGTGAACATCTGTTCAGTTGGAATGGAGATAAGATTTTCAAGATGGTCACCATCTCCAATTATGATCAACTAGATATCATACCATATTTACTCGATTATAAGAGGAGTCCAACTGCAAACTGAACAGACCCAGATCTGCTATTGCATAATGCACCAGCAGATCTCAGTCTGCGCAGTTAGTTGTAATCAGTAGAACAAACAATATAGACCCTGATCAGCAGGTGCATTAGGCTATGAAAGATCAGGATCTTTGTTGTTTGACTTGACTTATAAGCAAATATATATGGGAGTTCATTTAGTGAAAACCCCATGTTGTTACAACCATCCATTCAGTAGGAGTAGCATGGTTGGTGATAAATAAAAATGATGCTGAACTGACATTCAATATGGATGAACATCTTGAAAATATTGTTATGGCTACCGATACTTCCTCTAAATGGATGACCATAGTGACACGGTATTTTCCTAAATGAAACGATGCTGATCTGACACCCATTATGGCCACTGTGGTAACCATATGGAAAACATGTTATAGTTACTTCTCCAAAATGGATAGTCCTAGAAGCATTTAGTTTTCAATTCAAGACAAATACAGGAGTAAAAAAAAGTCAAATATCATGAAGATAATAAAATGGTATTAGTCATGGGTGCCATCATGGTGGGACATTTACCCATCTGGTTTCTCCACTTGGTTATAAAGAATGGCAGATAATGTGACCAATGTGGTGATGACTAGATTTCCAAACCTCATGGAGAACCATGTCATTGTGCATCCATTGTCAGAAAGATCACTGTAAAGTTTGATGGTGATGAAATGGCATCCATTGAACATGTTGACATCTGGGGCATCTGCAAAGATCTGTGGCTGACTGAAAAAGGACAGACCAATGCAGATGCCAGGGAATACAAAACACCAACATGGCTGCTACACGAGTTGGTATTTACAGTGCTGCTGCTGTCACCTAGCCCAACACATCTATCACAAAAGCATTCAGAAACAAGTTTTTTGTTTGCACTGCCTGATTTTGGGCTATTAAATGATCACATGCCCTTACTCCAGTCTAGGTAATATGAGTATTTGACCCATATCCATGGATATGATATAATGTTTGCAGATATAACATTCCTTTTTGTTATATGTCAAAATTGCATCTGCAATTTGTTCCATTTTTTATTATTTCTGGAATGGGATAGATACTGATTATGAAAATATATTTCTTTATTTATTCTGGAAGTTGATTAAATCATTATTACTGAAATCATGCCCTGATGTCCTGTATGAATTTTCAAATATGACTGGGTGTTAATATGCATATGACTAAATATGTCCAATAGTTAATTACAACGTAAATCATTAGTTTATTCTATTAAACATGCTGAATGAATACTTTCAAAGATAGGAAACAAAATAGTAAATTCCACAGCGATCATAATGCTTACTGAATTTGTTTTGCGGATATGAAAAAATACAGGAACTAGCAGCTGCACCATCACAAGGTACTAAAGTAAAAGAATCCTGGATAAGTGGCCTCTGGGAAAAAGCAGGCCACCTCAGTGAACGACAGGTTCAATACCAATATGTGAAACCACACAAAATGATAGAAGCGGAAGAATATTTGAAACCGCTGAAAATCATGAAGCAACTCCTGTCACTAAGGCCTAATGCCACTATGTTAGCCACTCTTTTTCGTAGCAAATCAGAAAATATGTTTGGAGCATCATAATTCTGGCTGCTACATGCCTCTTTAACATCTACATCAGCTCAGAGGCAGAAGAACCATCAACTGCACACCTGTGCATTCATTTGTGTTAGCTCTTGAGCAAACAAGATATATTAAACAGCAGCCAGACTCTTTTGATATGAGATAATGTTTCCATCAGTTCTTTTGCTTCTTTGCAGCCAAATGACCTTGCAAACCTCATTTACCATGTTACTGTGATTGGCAGCCATGAAGTTGCAAAAGACTTGTTAAGAATAAAACCATCTCATGTGTCTTGATAATGATGATATGGCAAAGGCAGTTACAACCACAGTGTTCTCCCTTTAGACACAGGACATGATAATTAAACAAATCATCATTCCTGGAAATATCATCTGATAGCTGCTATTGTTGTTATGATGGTTGGCAGGGCAATCATTAACACCTTTGCTGCCTCTGGCTCAAACCACCTCTTCACTTAGATACCTCCTGCAGTGGTAAAACTTGATAAATGCTTATTGCTTGACAAACATGCCCCCAGCAACCAAGTGCAGAGTATCAGTTCAAAAGTGTTCTCCATGATATAGTAGTGTTAGGGACCAGCTTTGCACTGCTAAAAGAGAAAACTGTAAGGCTGAGAGCATCTGGCTTTTCACCAACTGTACTATTTATAAGCAGATCTATGAAGCTTCTAAGAAGAATGTCACATAGTTCATGCAGCCTGCTACAGTACTAAGATCACTGAAAGTTCCAGCTGCAAAGAGCTCTTTGAGATTACAAATAAGTGAATGTCAAAGAATCAATGTACACCACTTCAAACAACGTTCTCTCTGGTCGACTTTCTGGACATATTTGTACATTTCTTCTGTGACAAAGTACAAAGTACAAACCATTAGAGATAAGTTTCACAACACAATTCAAGTGACTCATTTTCATCATACAGTTGTCATGCAGAATTTCAACCGCAACCTCTGATGGCATTTGAACCCATCTCTATAGATTTGGTACATACAATTGTGATGAAGAGTGACCCAAAATCATGTGAACTCGATCTGTTTCTGATGTCACTGCTACTTGAGTGCTTACATTCAATATTGCCTTCACTAACCGATGTTATTAAAACTTCTCTTTCATCCAGTGAATTCCCATAATTTTTCAAAACTGCCATCGTCAAGCCTCTGTTGAAAAAATTATGCTTGACCATAATGATTTAAAGAATTAGTGATCAGTTTCTAGCCTCCCATTCATGTCAAAAAAATCTTAAACAATATTTTCTATCTCAACTTGTGTGTCATCTGAATTCAGATCATTTTACCAATGAACATTCTGCATATTGCCCTCACCATAGTACTGAAACTGCCCTTCTGAGTAGTTAATGACCTTCCCTCTGCTTTAGATAGTGGAAAGATTATGGTCCTCCCCCTCCTTGACTTGTCTGCAGCATTTGACACAATGGACCATCATATATTACTTCACTGTCTCCAGCATGTATTTGGCATTCACAATACAGCCTTACAATGGTTCAAGTCCTACTTAGTCAATGGAACACAAATTGTGTCTGTAAATGGAAAACATTCCACCCAGGATCTATGCTTTGGTGTTCCACAAGGCTCTTTTCTCAGCCCTGTTCTCTTCATTCTATACTCTTAGACGCTCTCAAGTGTCATAGATTGACACCCAGTTTCTCACCAATTGTACGCAGATGACACTTAGAGATACAAATCAAGCTGACAACTGAAGTTGAGACTTCCATCCAAGGTATAGAGAGGTGCTTTTCTGATGAGAAGCCATGGATGACATGTAACAAGCTACAGATGGATGATGATAAAACTGAAGCCATTCCAATCACCACGTAAAGGCTTTCTCATTAACATCCTTTACCTCAGTCAATAAGTATTAACTTTACAAAGATTAAATTCACATAGCCAGTATGAAAACTAGATATTATTCTCTACAGTACTCTCTCATAATGCCATCATGTCATGAAGATATGCAAGGCTGCATATCTGGAGCTGAGAAGCATCAGCTCCATTCTCAATTTTCTTTCTGTTGATGCCACTAAAATACTCCTAAGACAGGCCCCAGGTCTGAATATCTCTAGATTATGAAGCTTGCCTGGCACTGTTTGCTGTATCTGTCATCACCTTGTTATCAGCAAGTGTGAATTTCACTCATGTCAAATATAATTGCTTTTAGACTCCCAATTGGACAGTCCAATTATAATGCCCCTATTTCAGTTCCCTGTGGTTGAAAGCAAGTTTTAAATATGGTATTTCTATATTGTATTGGGCATAATAGATTGTAGGTCTATATTTTGTACCAAAATAAGATTAGCTGACAGTTGCTGTGATGTATTTGATTGACAGGCACTCCAAATATTTTGTCTGAATAGTTGTGTGACTTTTTTCAAGAATACTTAACATTTTATCTTGAAGACATGGATTATATAATATAATCAAGAATTCCAAGAGGAAGAAATGGTAAGAATCCTATATTATTTGTATTCAGTATTTCGTAATATCACTTACTCAGTGTATCACATACATACACCTTCTATTGTGAGCTTCAGTTTGATATATATATATATATACATACATATATATTATATATATATATATATATATATATATATATATATATATATATATATATATATATATATATATATATATATATATATATATATGAAATTGTAGAAATATAATAGCTTTATATCACAGTAATTTTTTGCTGTTTATAGTATCAATTCAGTTTAAGTTCAATAACAGTTCAATAACAATAAGTTAAGTTCAATAACAGTGCTCTCTCCAAAATCCACAAATCAAGTAACCCAGAGTTCATGTCACTGTAATTCTCATGTAGGTCATTTATTTGTCTAATTGCAGTAAGAAGTTCTTAAGGCATGATATTGTCTATGTAGGTATATTAGAAGTGTATCATCATTAGATAGTAGTACTTTATTGCTTAATGTATATTAGAAGTAACATAGAGACTATGGTGATTGGCATATATGTTTGTAAATGAACATGGAGTTTATAAAAGCTTGATAGTCATACAGTTGATCATGACTGACGCCAGCCTTGTGTAAATAGCATTCAGGCAACAAGCTGAAGCAATTGATATAATGGTTATATGTATTTGAAGTTTATATTTCTGTCCATCTCTCATCTCCTTGATCAGTCATAATTGTAGTCTTTTATCTTCCAATATATAAAATCTAGTACCAAAATTCTAGCTTTATATTTTAAGCCAATATTTTGTTTGACCGAATTATTGATGTCAAATAGTTAAATAATTTCATTCTTCAACAGGTTTCCATCTGTATACCGTCAACGGAGTCTCTATCTTTCAACAAAATTGAAGATGGAACTTTCATAGCCATAGATGATCTTGTAAAGTTCCTTAAATCTAACCATTCAATTCATGACATGAAACAAATTGTGAAGAAAGAAAATATTTTACAAGAATTACAGAGACATGATACTAGGATAATCCAGAGAGAAGGAAAAAAATTGGTTTCGTTGTATTTCTTTCGATATATGTTTCATCACTGTGATGACTTCCAGGTTTGCAAAGTGGTAAGTGATGAACTCTTTTTTAACAACCAACACAGTCTAAATCTTCAAACAAATCGAACAAATCAACATGGAACCTTTATCAACAACTACCGTCTGTTGAAATTTTAAGTTTGGGTCTGTATGAAGAAACAATTAAAAAGCTACAACTGGGGGGCGGAAGATTCCATCTTTAATTATTGATTATAAAACACAATTCACCAACTGCGAAAGGAATAAAATTCAACTGTTTGAGTGGCACTATATTACCTTTTGTAAGAAAGAAGTGTCAGACTATGAAGACGACCAGGAAAGTAAATGGAAATCTTTGGATTATGTAACGAGTTGGCAGAAACGGGTAAAGAACTCAATTAGTTGTGCTTGAAGGTCTGTCAATGGAATGTTGCTCAGACGTTTGCTGCTGATGCAATAAGTAGAATTACTATCCATCTGGAAAAGTATCCATTGACATGAGAAAATAGAAACCAACACAGAAAATGCTTGTAGAGACATACCTGCTCTTCACCTTCAAAATATCATATGTTTTCAGTGCACAACCGTGTGTACGCATAAAGCAGGAATACACATTGGTATTGAATTACAGGAATTGCAACATGTTGAACATATGATGATATCTCTCTGACAGTTCGTGCCTCTCTGAAGAAAAGCTCCTTTAAAATTCCAGTGTTTATTAGAACAAACACTACTGAACGCAGACAGCCTCAGGTGTCGATCATCAGATGATTTCTACACCTCAAAACTGAACTCTTTATATTGCCATTTTGATTCGTCATTGAAATACTTAATAGAAATTACAGTGGTCTCATACAAGATATTATCACAAATGATTTGTTCATCAACTACTATAGCATCACATCTGTTTTTATTTTC
>JAECUM010006053.1:0-104855 GCA_016617855.1 Megalonaias nervosa
CTCTTTTAGGGACACTTCATCTTGTTAGAGTTTGATTAAGGCCTGATCGATTCTTTTATCAAATCTGTTGAACTGATTACGAGAGATAAATGTTTTTAAGGCTACCTTTAAACATCCAAAACCATGCAACTAGGCAAGATTTGATTGGGTTGGGAAATTCCTGCCCTTGAATAATAGCTTTTGTGATGGAATTAGAGGTCTGTCATTCACCAGATCAGTTGACCCCTGGGGTCTGGTTGAGGTAGTATATTTCAAGAGAAATTAGTTTCATAACAATAATCCCACCAGACTTTATTCAGACAATTTTGGAATCTTAATGTTCTTGAGATACAGTCCATTATGGTTTGAGTCAAATTACGGGTCAAGCCTGCTAGAGGAAAACGAATTGTTGACCTTTATGACAACAGCTCCTCTGTTATAGTTTAAATTCATATAGAAGCAACAACGATATGCCAATGTGTCCCAGAGACGTGTGCTGTAATCCCCTAATTTGCAAACAAAAACAGACAGATTGAGGGTTCTGAAAATAGGTTAGCTGAATTTTATTTCTCTTTTAATTCAGGTGGCACTTAGACAGACAATTTCAAAGTGAGTTTTTTTCAGCTCTTAATCATGAAGTAATGTAGATTGGAAGAAAGTCAGGCCGACAATGCCATTTTCTTCATTTACTTATCTGTAGCAATTCATTTGCATTGCATTTCAGATTCCCAAAACGATCAGGTTCTGAATGACCTTAGAGACTCCTTCAAATCAGAATTTGCTTAAGAAACAAGGAATTGAAAATACAATGGACAAGTTATTTTTTTTAGTTTGCAAATATTTTGTCTTAAACGTTTTCCTGTTTTCCTGCTTCCAATTCTTGATTCTTTAATTCTTCCCAATGTCCATATCTATCAAAAACTATGCCGATTGGTTCTAAGTTTGAAAATGGTAATATGTACAAAGTTAATTTAGCAATATAATCAATATCTAGATACAATCTCCATTGCAATAAAGATGCCGTTCCCTTCACTTATCAGATTCTGCTGAAGAATAATAAAATCCTCGCCGAGGTTTGAACTGTAAACAAGGCAAACCCATTCGAGGGTTGACATTTTTTGTCTCTTTGCCCAGCAAGGAGATAAATAATGTTACCATCTTGAATGGAGTATCCTTGTCTCAGTGCAAACCCCAGCATAGAATATTTTCTCTGACATCTCTTAACCCGCCATCCCCCAAAAATTACTAACATGTTAATGAAGGCAGTGGAGTGGTCAGTAAATCCAGTACATAGGTGTTACGCATCTGAAAATAACAACAAAAACAGTTACTGGTATTTCAGTATTGTCACATTTAATCAACAGATACCTTGTGAGAATAACAACTAATATTTTATTTTGTTGATAATAATGACTTATAACGTTTGAAAAAGTAGTTTTTACAAGTTCTGTGTCTAATGTATGGACACCATGACTCACACAACCAGATAACAACTGATAAATTATCTTTCTAGACTAGCTTCACGTTTTCACCTGGGTGATCATATAGGGGTCTGAATTAGTGGTGATACCCAACACTTAGGACTATTAGTCATTTTCAGCCGATAACGACGGGTCACATGAGCATGTTCTATTTTTAAAAGGACGTTGTAAACACTGGTGATTTAAAATCCCGCTACCCATATAAGAAGAAACGGCTGGGCTTCGTTTCATGCATAAGGTAGCCCTAGACATTTGGCATCATGGAAAAGCAACAAATTTCAAACGAAAACCATTATCAACGGGGAATGGCAAATAGTCTCACAGCAGATAGAGGACAGAATTTCCCAAACAGAGTTCCTTTGGCAGAAAAGAAATCTGTGGTGGATGCCTACATTTTAGGGATCGTGTTTGGATGTTTGGGGGTACACCACTTTTATTTGCGGAGGACTGGTTTTGGAGTACTGTACTTTTTTACCTTTGGCCTTTTTGGGGTAGGATATCTTATTGATCTGTTCCGCATGCCCTGTCTTGTTGCCTTGGCCAACAAGGAAATAGCTGACCCCAAACAACGGAATAAAGCTACTATTTCGGATGCATATGTGCTATGGTTTCCGTGCGGCATTTTGGGTAAGTAGTAAACAGTCTTTTTGTATGATAGTGCGCGATGTGTGTGTGTGTGTGTGTGTGTGTGTGTGTGTGTGTGTGTGTGTGTGTGTTTCACCTCTTCAACTAAGTCTGTACTCGAAAAACAGCCTTATATGCCAACTTTCGTTTGATCAACATACAATACTTAATGTTTAGTTGCTAAAACGATTCTCATCGCCAACAGGATCACACTTGTGGCAGCCGATCACAGTATACAGACCGGCATGGAGGAAACTGCAATCACCTGCTCGAATGAGTCAAACAGTTGTTTTCATTATATGAATTACAGTGAAAACGTAATAGTACATTCGTTAATTGGCAATCAAACCTGGTACCTCAAAGATGCAAAGCGAAGGCTTTTATCACTGACCCGTCCAGGTCTGATGAAGGACAGCGGACAGACAGACATTCAGATATATAGTGTTGCTGATTGTTATCACGACCACAATCATACACACGAACACACACACATGCTACTTTTTGAATTGGATTTTTAGTTGACAATAAAAGTGTCCGAAATATAATTCCCCTTAGTCTCGTTAAACCGACTCTCGCGGGTCAATGTTTGATCTGTCACCTCCGAAACTGAAAAGCGTGACATCGTACAAAACTACGCACCAATAAAAGTAAATATTTGCAAACGAAAGTGCTCTAATGTGCAAGAGTTAAATTGCGTTTTGCAAAATCCCATGTTAACACATTTTTGCGAAGAATGTTAATCAGTTTAACACACACACACACACACACACACACACACACACACACACACACATAAACACACACACATATCGCTCTACTTCCAAATTTGGATTTTATCCTTATACGTACCAACTCAGAGGACAACAAAATAGCAAGATTAACAAAACACCAGATAGCAAGGGCGCTTAATCTTAGAGGCGATGGTGCAAAGTGGTTTTCATGAATGAAAATGAATTGGCCGCCACAGCGACAGATTCGATGTATTTCACAGAAAATGCAGAGAATGCTCCAGTTGGAACAAGACTAATTTTGTGTCTGATGGAAATGGAAGAGCACCACTCCAATTCTCCACCAAATAGTTGGCGGAAATCACACGGAGTCACGCGAGAGGTTGATTACGAGATGAAATTTTTCGTCACCTTGTGCTAGTTTCATACAAATTCTGAGCACTACATCGTATTACACTAGGCCTTACAAAACGTAGAATGAAGTGGTTATCAAATAAAATATATCTTTCAGGTCATGACCCGCACACAACTTTAGTGATGCCGTTTTCTTGAGTTGAAGTTTGTGTTCTTCAAGGAAGAAAAATGAGACTGCTTTTTTTTTCTTCAAAATTTAACCATAACCGGTGACAGATAGGCCTAAGTGCTTGATGTTCACAGTTGTGGTATCACTATCCAGCCATTTATATAGTAGTCTTGTTTAACCAGACTCTCGCGTGGTTTCGAGAGATTTGAAGATCTGGCTAAGGTTTATACAACCAGAGACAGAAACACATATAGCACACGTCTCTGATGCCGCTGATTATGAAGTTTTTGAGATGTTTAATATTTGGTTGAATTACGAGCTTCACTAGCCTGACCGGAAACGGAAACGCCTATATTTTACATTCTTTATGTATGATGTGTAATCAAATGAGCCGCATGTGTGCATTGTTGATGGGTGTGAAACAGTATGGTAGAGATGTGTGATACGACCGGAAGTAGTTTTTTGCAGCCTTACCTACCAATAGACAAACAGGCTCAATCTGTTTTCAAAAAATGAAGAGTAGCCGTCTTCAAAAATAGGTCGTTTTGAATATATATATATATATATATATATATATATATATATATATATATATATATATAAATAATGTCCTAATATGCCGCCATGTAGTAATTAAAATTATGCATTAGACTGACAGGGTAAGAGACGCAGGAGATTAAAAATAAATCAACCGAGTATGATAGACTACATTTAAGAAGTTCCATGTTTTCATACTTTATCTTTTCAGGATTCCATCACTTTTATCTCAAAAACCCAGGACTTGGAGTACTATATTTTTTCACACTTGGAGTATTTGGAATCGGCTGGCTAATCGACCTATTTCGAATTCCATCTCTGGTTGAAGAATACAACTCCCGTGACCCAAGCAACGTACAGCTTAAATCTGTTGGAGCTGCCTGTGTTTTCACGATCAGTCCTCTTGGACTGTTAGGATCACATCACTTTTACTTGGGTAATATCGGATTTGCTCTCACATATTTCTTCACCTTTGGTCTGCTTGGTGTCGGATGGATTGTGGACTGGTTCAGGGTTTGTATTCTAGTGCAGAGGGCAAACAATGCCATTAAGAATGGGCCAGACAACCGGAAGTACGTAGACGAGGCTTACGTTTTGTGGTTTCCTCTCGGATTCCTTGGTCTGCACCATTTCTATCTCAACAGACCTTTTTGGGGTATTCTGTACTTCTTTACATTTGGACTAGTCGGCATTGGATGGCTAATTGATGGATTCCGAATACCTTGTCTAGTAAAAGATGCTAACAGAATAAATGCTGAGAAAGACCTGATTATTGTAAGTAAGTATCTAAACTTAAAACAAACAAAGCAAACGAGAACAAAGCAGATAAATTCTACAAAATGTTGATGTCAAAGGCGACAAAAAAGCCTTTCGCTTGCAATTTTTATTTCGTACGAAAAGCGAAAAATATTGGGAAAAAAAGACCAGATACAGTGTGAAACAATTATGTGAACACAGTTTCAGTGCACAATAGGGCTACTTTTTTTAAATTTTTTTAATTTTCTAACGTAGGGATGTCTTTAGAAGCAACAAGTATTCTAGGAGCTGCCCCCCCCCCCCGCCCTTCAGTGTCTGTTTATTGGAGCGGAGATTTTCGTGAAAGATTGGGCAATAAGTTTAGATGGAAACGTTGAGGTATAAGGGTTGTCGCAACTGTTCAGGCATCTCTGAGAAATACAATATACTCTTTTAGATCCGTTTTTCTTGCACAAAATATATACGCAAGTATTATTGTCGTTTGTACATGAAGGTGGTACACGATTCACATTGTGTATTTCAAATAATGTATTAGATAAAGAGAAAGGTTTACAAAAATGCTTGTTGTTTCAGCGCCACGACAGCCTATACAGCAAACAGGATATTCACCAGCATCTCAAGCAGGATATGGCACCAACGTTATGACACCCCCTCCCCAGGTTGTCTTGTCCACACAGGGTTACCCAGTGAATGGATGCAACCCGATCCACTATCCATATTGGCAGTATGCCACACAGTATCCATCCAGTGGATATATGTATCCAACCGGTGCGGGGCAGTATCCACCTGGCGCACCACCCAACTACTCTGTACTATCCCACACAGGTATGCAAAAGCCAGATGTTTTTCTTGCATTTTTTCTGATCTAATTTTGTTTTAGAAAGCTTGTAATAAGAAATTTCCTCCTCATCCCACTTATTATTATTATTATTATTATTATTATTATTATTATTATTATTGACACAGTTTTCAAGGAATTTTTGCCCCTGAAAGCCCAATGTTCTAACTTTGGTTTCCAAACACAAGTTTCATTGTTAAAGTCCCTGTTGAGCAGTGTAGCATGTAGGAGCCAGTGAGATGTGCCTATTGGTAATGGCACTAGTAAATCTTCTTCTTCTTCTTCTTCTTCTTTCATTTTGAATTTGTAATATAATATTTATGTCACGCCGAATATATTAGCGTATGAATTTTAACTTCTATGTGCAGTTATTAGGGCTTGCTTTATCTTGCATGGAAAACTGTTGTGTTCGATCGGTAGGGTGAGAGCTAAGCAATTGGATTTCTTTTTAGGAAAACAGTTATCGAGATGATATTAATGCCATTCTTTTCCAAACAGGAGAATCAAATCGAAAGCACATGTCCACTGAATCCCACGGCACTGACATGTCCAATGAATCCCACAACACTGACATGTCTATGGAGAAGCCGCCTCCATATTCCGAAAAGGACGTCAAATCCAACCTGTCTCCCTAAGTGTCTTACGAATGTGGCAGATAACACAGCATCAAATCTGCTCCATTTACAATGTTTGAGGTGTTTTTTTTACTGTATTCAGTAAAAGGACTACTTTATTTAATTATGTAAATATGTTAAAATTAAAGGCGAGAAAAGATGTTAATATATTGATTAAGAAGCGTATAATACTCATAATTCAGGATTCCTGAATCATTTTGTGCCTTGAAAATGTATTTATTCTCCATGGCATTTCAGGAACTAAATTCCATTTTTTCTGATGTTCTACTACAGGATGCCGTCTTTAAACAAAGTTGATACAGTTATAATAGAAATTTAAACATAGCTGATACAGTTATAATAAACAATGCTAGAATTAATGAATGGTTTATATTCAAAGTTAAAAAACAATTAACGGATATTCTCATTTTTGCAGAAGCCACAATAATTGGATAGTGATACACAACATTCAGTTTTACTTCCCCGACATTGTCATCGTTTCCTGCGTCAGCAGTTCATTAAGATTTTGGTTCTTTTTTACTCTGCACTTATTTTCTTAACCCATTGATAGAGTCTCCTTTACAGGAAATGGAAAATAAACTTGAAACGACGTCTGATCAAAAACCGTTTAGCAGAATTAGAAAAAATTTGACAGAAAGTGTCCTACTCTTGAAGGGCTTTAACGCTGATACATAGTTAAATGTTGCTGCCGATATAAGAAATATAAAACCTCTAATCGACTTCTCAATAACTGCTTAACCGAATTTGACCATATTTGACTGAAAGCACCCATGCAAAAATAATCATTTTTGGGCAAATGATGCTGATGAGCCATCAAATATGGATAACGATACAATATATACAGAAACCTTGAAGCAACTGTTTTCATAGCGTATGCAGGTAACAGGATAGGAAAAAAAGTCTTATTTAAAGCCACCTACTGACGCAGATTTCTTGGTAACTTTTCATGCATTGATCTATGAGTAAAATGTCTGTCACTAACTATCTGAAGTCAGCGTAGGCCTCTTGTTTCTCATTTGCTTATATTTCTGAAACCTATTCATGGATTTTGTTCATACTTAAAACGAATCCAAGAAGCTAAGACAATCCATTCTTCGACAGTTTCGCTCGCCCATTTGACCTTGGTGTCAATGTCACAGTTACAAAATTTGCGTTAAGGTTTTGGTTCAAGCGCTTTTAAATTTGTGTGTATTTCCTTAACCACTTGATAGGTTTTGCTCATACTTGGGACGAATCATTATGAAAAATTAACGCAATTCATTCTACAGCACACTCGCTTACTCGGTATACAGTAGAGATAAGGTGACGTTTTAAATCGATGCTTCGGTTGAGGAATCGACTTGCAGGCCTTGATCTTCTTATTTTATTTACTTTTTAACTACTAAATTTGAAATACTTTTCAACGTCTTGAAACACTGCCACAAAATTGAAAGGAATTCCATGAATTCAATACCTCCAGTCCGCCATGGACATGGCCTGGCACCCAGCGTCAAAAATTGATGTTGAGGAATTTTCTATCATAATCTAACTATTGTAGGATGGTTTTGTTGTATAATACATTCAACCTAGAGGCATGCCTTCTTTCTTGCTGACCTCACTCCAGTTAGGTACTTAAATCCTTTAGTAGTTACCATTGTAACCACCCATTCAGTTTACATCTCCACTGTCTATCCATTCGATCATTCCGACTAGGTATAAATTGAATCGTTTCAATATTTGGTAATATACTTAATTATACAACAAATAAAAATCAAAGTGAAAATAAAGTTCATATCGGCAATAGGTGTAGTACCTAAGACTTCTTTTTCCCCAGACGGCTAGCTCCTGAAAGAGTTATAAACTGGGAAATTCATCCGTACATATTAAAAGCTACAAAGAATAACAAAGCCTATATAATGGTGAAACATCTGTCACTACACGCTTTCAGAATACTGGTTGCAACGATAGGATGAGATGCATTTACTCTACAATATCGTTTGTCTCATTAATACGTTACATTGCTTAAACTGAGGGATATATTATTTTATTTTCATCAACATGTTCCAATATTGCCCCCCTCTCATTTAGATGTGATTTCTGTTACGTCTACGATGTCCATTTATTCTCGAAACATTTTGAGCTTGAAGCACAAGATTACGTTTAATCCTAATAAAGAGATATGATAGTTGGATTACATCTTGATGAGGGAAATCTAACAGTATAAGAGATTGTCCAGATATAGAAAAGCGCGAACGTTCCAGGACTCTAACTAACTTGTATTACAAACGGTGTAGTTTCTATAACGTTCTAGTACTCTAGCTAATATTACAAACCGTGTGAGTTGTGGAAACTTTCAGCTTGGGCCTTGAGTCTCATGCTCAAAAGTGTTCGTGAATACCGGACCTTGACTTAATCATCTATCATAGAAACGTCCTATGTACGAAATTAAAAGTCCATAATTAATTATAACTTTACTTCCAACTGATGCTGCATAGAATCATGTCCTTTAACACAGAAAACAATTTTTAAAAAATCTGATGTTAAACTAACGGTGCTATACAATGACAGGGCACCTTTATTCCAGTAACAACGATAAGTAACAATATTATCATAATCCAGCCTAAATTTACGTTATGTTTGATTAAAAAAACCCAGTTAAATTTGTTTCATATTACAGACTTGCTATTAATAAAGCTATTCGTATTCCAAGAACGCAACAATAGCAACTTCTACTACTGCTGTTTTTTTATGAAGACAACTTCCCTACAAAGCATTAACACATTTATACAACTAATTCTGGTTGACACTATACACAAACCCTTACAATATTAAATGTTTTAAAATCTGCTGTAAACGGACAGCTGAAAATAAATTCCAAAAACATTTTACGAGCGATGAGGGATAAGAGGTCAGAAACAATGAGACTATGTGCTTAAATATACTCGATTCACGATAACAAAAAAAAATTCCCAGTTCGAGAGATGAAGTCCCAAAATTGTATTGTTGGAATCACGTGTGAAGTGCTTTGCAAGATCAGAGAGTTAAATAAAAAGGCAAATTGGGGGAGGCGAAGGTCAGTGTTGACCATAACGTTTAACACCGCATTCCCAGTGCGAACTACCAAGTGTGAGAATGAATTTTCTTTTTTCATAAAGATCAAAATTTCATTTTTATCACACACATATTTATAATTTTAATAAAGGCAAAGTTTTGCTGTTAATTGTTGCAATACCTTTTTACACTGCACAAATTACTATAGCATTTTCTCTTATATTCTACGCTAATGAGTTAAGTAACAGTACACAGTACATATTCTATATGAAGATAATTGCTTATATTAGCAAATGCCTTCTTACTTACATCTATAAGATAGGAAATAATTATTGGGAAGGGTATGAACTCTAAAGTCAGGTGGCGTGAGGTTTTGCCTAAAAGGTGGACCACTTTTGGAAAAGGAATGGGTTATAGAACAAATCCAGTAACTTCTCGTAACTCCAGAGCACAAGGTTGAGTCCATTGCTTGAACCTGTGGCCTTCTATGGAGCAAAGTACACATTCTATTCCCTCCAAATTGAACGCTAGTGAAATACCGCTACCTGGACTTCATCTGAGAGTTGTGCCTTTTCCCATTTAATGTTACAAACATGAATTTAAGGTCAAACATTCAGTACATTGTCTTACTGAAAAACAATTCTGGTATTAGTTTTAATATTGAATTCTTAAGGTTTCTGGCTGTCTATAGTTCATTCGATATTTAATTATTTACCTCTGATTCAAAAAGACAGAAATTCCATAAATACATGAATTTGGCAAGCGTTGGAATAAATATAATAATCTTATGTGCATTTCTATATCTAAAACGTATAACCTCACACGTGTAATTTTCTATATAGCATGTTGTTTGATTTAAAAAAACTCATATACCTGGACTTTATGTTAGAGTTCCGCCTTTTCCCTACCGTTCGATCCTGGTACCCGCTCGCTCTCCAGCGATGTAACCACCCTGCATCGCAAGAAGTGATACCTCCATAAGGGAGGCCAGAAACCCTATTCCCCTCTCTATAGATCTGAGAGCTGTCCCACCAATAAACTGGGGCATGATGAAAAGACCTTAAATAAATGATCATCACATACTAGTTGGGTGAAAAACATGATATTTGGTGGTCGACTGAAAGGGCATGCAGCTCACTGATCCTGCATGTGAAATCTAAAGCTATCAGGAAGCATGTCTTGTATGATAGGAACTTTAGCGAAGCCTGAGCGAGAGGTTCAAACTTGCTTGAGTTGAGCCAAATTAGAACCCAAGACAAATTCCATTTTGGAAATAATGTTAATGGATTTTAGTTGCTGAAAATCAAATTATCTAACTGATCTGAGAGATCTTTATCATGCCCAATATCACATCTGTCATGATGTCGGAATGTGTCCGAGATTATTGATCCCTGAGGGCGCGAACAGAATCTCACATGGCTGCTGTTCTCGACCTGGCTATGGAAGAAAGCGAGCAGGGATACTGGTTGACTACCAACAGACGGTAATCTGTTCTGGGTTACGAATCCCGATGGTATCTTGAGAACCACCAAACCCTCCGATCTGAACTGAAGAGAATTTTTTGGTGAACATAAAGGGGGATGCAGCCTTCTTACCCTGTATGCTGAAGCTAAAGCTATCAGTAAACATGGTCTGTAAGATAGTGACTTTAGCGATGTGCAGGTTAGAAATTCGAAAGGATTCGAATCTAGCCATGTTAAAAAAATACCGATTGAATCCCTTTGGAGATAAATATGGGATATTGGTCAAGGAGACCAATATTGTCTAAAAGATCCGATAGGTCTCTATCCAACACAAACATGTTGCCATGATGCGGAATTTGTCCAGTATCATAGAGCGGTAGACTTTGGTAACGATTGGGGTCCAACTGGTTCTCCTCCAAGAACAGAGCCTGAGAAAGTCGGCCAGTTGAGGGATAGGGGCACACAGATAGGCGATATAGATGGTTACTGTCAGCCATCCTGACTGTCCCACTGACGTGGGAATGATCGAATTTCGGGTGTGATCATGAATGCTTGATTAAGAGGACGAAAAATGGGGTACCAATGTGCTGACATGGCCAGCAAAACGAGACGTCCCAGCGGGGTCAAGTCCGCTGTCGTATAATAGCCGAGGAGTTGCAAGAACTCTTCCGATGAAAGCCAAGTCTTAATGGAAACGGACTCGACGAGTTCGACGATTCTGGGAGAGCGAACACAAGGGGACACGCCAGATTCCGGTTGGTTAAGAAGTCCGTGCCCAAATGGACGAAATTCTGGGATGTACGGAGGTCTGAACTTCCCAGTTCGTGAAAAGGCCTGGATGATCTAGCTTAGAAGGAAGATCGTTCCGCCTTGGAGTAGGATAGAACTTACCATGTGTTACTTTAAGATGCTGCCCAGGTACGCTGCTGTCGATGTAGATGACGACGCCCGAAACGGGAAGACGGCGGAGTCCCTAGTGTGAGTGAAAACCCAGGGGTTGATGAGGGCCGAAGGGAAGAAAGGCGAGTTGGTAACGGTGTGGCGGTAAACGTGGAAACTAGCAGTAGACTGGGTGGATAGGGACGTAGAAGTATACATCTGTCACATCAAGACTAACGGCATACCCTCCCCGACTGACGGGGAGGCGGAATGACATCGCCCTCCCCGTGTTGAATATGGTGAGGAGACTCCAGTCGATGATAGGCCTCCACCTACTGTTTGCGTACCAAAAGCAAGTCTTGAACAACTCATTGGGGAATGTGTCCTTAGCACAAGCTGACGCGCCTTTTATGAGGGACAGTGTCCTCTGTTATCGAAAGGCATCCATCTCCCGATGTGATGGTGTATCGTGTGGAGGGGCGAGGCGATTGTTGATGAACGAAAACAGAAGCCCCTCCGACTGACCTTGATCAGCCCCCAGTCCCCCTTCTGAGGGAACAGGGAGGTCCAGTGAGCTCAAATCGGTGTCATACAACCACTGTACTATTGCATGATAGGGGTTGATGTGGGTGCACACGCTACTATCGATGACTCATCACCCTTACTGTGCGCCTGGCTATCATCTGGCTCGGCTTCAAGCCCAGCATAAGTCAAGCCGGGTGGTCTTGACGACTCCGCTCGGTCGTATATGTACAAGACACGAGCTCTCCCTTGAGTATAAGCCATGAGTAATGTAATATCCGGCATTTCCGGTAAAGACAGCACTGCCGGCATCGTCTGCACTGCCAAACTTTCCAGCACTGCCTGCATCGCCGTCCTTTCGCGCAATGTCGGCATCACCTCACTGCCGACCTTTCCATCACTGCCGGAATCTACGGCCTTTATCGTACTGTCAGCAACACCGCACTACCGGCCTTTCCAGCACCGTCGCTGCATATACGTCGGTTCGGCACACACCTGTGGCGGCCGCTCTAAAGCCGTAGCTGAACGGGCAGATTTCTCATCGAAATCGCCGGTAAAGTAATGATATGTTGCCGACTGCCCAGCTAGACGGACGGATCTATCATTAAAGATCCCCGTAAACATTGTGTAGTTGGCCCATTCTGGCTAAGAGGTCTCCATTCTGGGACGGCTGGACTGTTGGTAAATCTGGTAATGTCGGGGCGACTGCCGGTGTCGGTTGGACTGCTGGTGTCGGTGCGGAAGTATTATTATTATTATTTGGGTCCAGCTGATCAATCGTAAATCCCATGCACCCTGACTTACCGGCCCGAAGGTCATGCTGACATATGATGTGGAGGTTTACCTCATCTGGGTTGCCTAACAATGGGGAATATTCCTCTAATGTTTTGCTCAGATTGAAGAGAGTGCGGCTTCGACTGCTGTACCAAATAACGCATCTTATCCAGCGACGGATGGTCCCATCCTTTATCCTCTCCGTCCCCTGACGTAACGGTATATGGTGGTTCCGTGCGACAACCTTTAGCCGGGACGGGGGGGGGGGGAGGATTCCAGCGACCCCCACAAGGCTTGCCACTGAGGCTGATTTGGGGTGGAGACTAAGGATGTCAGAGGTATCCTGCCGTGACCTCGACCATCTCTCTTTCCTCTTTACTGCTTTCTGAAGTACATCTGAGCATGTGTTTTACTACCAAGCACTGCATATTTAGCTCCTTCCCTTCAATGCCGAACAGGGCGATCTTTGTGCACGTGCATGTCATGCTTGTAGTAAACATTCCTCCTGAAACGACAAAAGATGAGAGAAAACAAAGCATAGATTTGGAAATTAGTATGTGACTAACTAGCTAATAGTATAAATCATCTAACTCGTCAGCCCACACTACATATTATAGACGCTGTATATCAGAAACAATGTATATATAGCATAGCAAAGCAGAAGTCATGGCGGACTTCCATGCTTTGAAATTGCATATAGATCAATTAAATAAATATTCTGCGGAAACGACACAAAAGACAACAAACTAAAGCAGAATTTAGTGAAGGGTTGAAATTACTAGGTCGTTAAAACACTGCCGTAACGAACAAACCCGTAAACATGTCGTATCATAAACGTATGTCCTATATGAAGCTTAAGTACAATGCATAGTTAATAGAGAAAGGACAATGAGTACATACTATAAACCGAACTAGAGTCGTGGTAGGTTACCATTCTCTGATATAAGAAACACAACTAAGTAGAAACTTGTAATATGTTGAAATTACTAGTTCGCTAAAAGAAAACACTTTCGTAACCACATGTTATAGACGCTGCGTAACAGAAACCACGTATACATAACATAAGCAAAACAGGAGTCATGGTAAACTTCCATGCTCTGAAGTGGCATGTAGAACGTTTAATTGATATATGCTAAAACCACACAAGACACATAAACTAAAGCAGAAACTAGTAATGTGTGAAATTACTAGGTCGCTAAAAACACTCGTAACTAACAGATCAGAGAAGTGTCATATCAGAAACCTATGGCCTATTTAAAACCTATGCTGCATGCTTGATAATAAAAATTCTATCAAAACAGCATGAAATACGAATAAATTAAGTATAATTATCAAGCAGCACTTCAGAATTCGCTATTAAGAGCTCCGTAGCGGACCGAGAAAGCGAATAAATTCAAATGTACACTAACCCGTAGTGACTTTGTATAGGTCAAAGATAGCGTGGTGGGACGGTGGTCCAACAAGACGAAGTCCCGATAAGTGACAAATGTCTGAAAATATTGGCAGAAATTGTAAAATAAAGTATACAACCTGCAGTAGATAAATCCCCATTATAAATGCAAAATGAACGTTGGATGGGACACAGAAACGGGCTGGATTGTCGGAGGCTATTGCACTGCGTGTGTCTCAGGACATAGCAAAGCTAAAAAACTGCCGACACCAGGTGGTATCAAGGAGAGGTAATGGGCAAGAGTTACTGCCCTTTGTCTATCTAAAAATAGACAATAAAATTATTTTCGTCATTTAGTAGGGCTGGATTCGCGAGGTAACAGGCTAATATTCCTAATGTAATGTGATTGGGGAACGTAATCGAAGGAGAAATGGAAAATCACAGACGTTTATGAGCGCAAATAAGAAACAGCATGTTCGTAGATTTACAGATAATACAAGCAGAGTAAAAAAATCTTCGTTCAGAGAACTGATTATTGATCGAAAACACATTATCTGGCAGCTTTTCTGTCAATCGCTACCATAGGCTTGCCTGTCTGTGTACAACACATTCTGCCATTGCAAATAGAGTAGTATGAATGCCGAGGTTTTTTGGTCCAATAGACCATTTGGGGGTACTGATAGATTTCTCTGCCCTCTGTTTCCCCACCAGATTCACCATATGGATGGATTGTGTGGTTACTAAACATGCATGAGTTGCATGCGGATAAAGTGAGTCATGGGACAGAAGCAGAGATGGATGGCAGTGACCGGGGGGGCGGGAGGGCGGTTGGGCAAAACGCCCACTCTTATACTACTTATGGATTGCTTATTATATGCAGTAGTTTTGACATTATATGAAGTGGTTTTGTTAATATACCCTGTACTTTGGATATTACCTGTGGTGATTTTGCAACATATGCAGTAGTGTTGTTATTACTTGAGGTGGTTTCCTCAATATATATGTGCTTTCTCTAATTATATTCAGTGCATATTGTTACGTAAATGTAATTTAATTACTTGTGTGTTAGTTTTAAAATCTTTTTTATTTTAAGTTTGTTTCATTACATTTTATTGTAATGATAATTTTCATTGGATTTGAATCTCTTTTCGGAAAATTCACTTGACCTGATTAGAATGTAACGGTTTCTTAAGCACTATTTTTAGCTCACCTTGGCTCACAGATTTTGTAAACATCGAGTGAAAACGATTGGCTATTACCAAGGTCATGTTCGGCCCACGTGTTAGCTAAATTGTAAACAGCCTTCTTTTTTTATTTCTAGCGAGAGAATCTGATTTTTTGATAGGGCTATTAGGGCCTATGTGAGAAATGGCATTTTTTTTTTTTACTGCGCTGTTCAAATTAGTGATTACGTAACCCGTCACGTGAGCCACCATGTGATCTAAAATCGCGGCTTAAAACAGCCATTTGCTAGTAGATCTATTCAGTCGTATCATACACCTTTAAGAGCTCTAGGTGTTTTTTTTTCTATTGTTGATACCAGTTTGTTCTGAAGTTCATCTAATTTTTGGGATATTTAATAATTTATTCTCTAGAAAACTACACAAGTGCTCTTTTTTATAAAAGTTCTGGGATAAGGACATTCAGTGGAAATTTATTCTGGAATTCTAAACGGGAACATTATAAATTGTTATTAAACGAGGATCTGTTGCCATCAGTACAACGACCTCATCTGACGTCATCGCCTTCCATATTGGAATTTCGTCGAGATTCGAACCTGGATTCAATTAGAACTGTTTAGTGCTAGGACTTATATTTTTCAATTCTAGGATTAAATTTTGGATTATATTCACAAATTGTAAGTCCTATTTCCTATTTTTACATTGTTTTCTAGGGAAATAAATTATTTTGTTAAAATTTAGTAGGCTTGTTGGCTTCACTCTTTTCTTTTGTTACTTTTGTACCAGCCTACAGGTAACAAGAGAACATTGGGTTGCTCGTCCGGAATCCATGAAATTTGGCTAAAATATTTCAGAAAATTGTTTTTTGAAATTTAAATTCCCTTGGTTTTAAATCCCAAGAACTATTTTACATTTTGTTTGAAATCTTAAGTGAAAACAACAGGTTTTCTTTTTTTCATAATGTCATCAAAAGTGGAGAGTTTTCTTTCTAGTCCTACTCAGGAGCAGTTGGATAGTCTGAGAAAAGATGAGTTGCTTGAACTTGCCAGAAAACACGATCTTTCTGAAGCAAAATCTTCCTTAACGAAACAAGAAATTAAAAACATTTTGATTCAGTATTTGGTAGAGAAGAATGTTTTTGATAAAAGTGTTTTGGCTTCGGTCAGTAAGTCTGTATCAGACTCTCACATAAAAGTAGAGGAACTAAAAATGAAATACAAGATGGAATTGGAGTTAAGGAAGCTCGAGCTTCAGAAAAAGGAGAGAGAGAAACAATTACAATTGCAATATCAGAAAGAAGAAAGAGAGAAACAATTGCAGTTGCAATTAGAAGAGAAGCAATTGCAATTACAATTTGAAGAGAAGGAGAGAGAGAGAAAGAGAGAGAGAGAGAGAGAGAGAGAGAGAGAGAGAGAGAGAGAGAGAGAGAGAGAGAGAGAAACAAATGCAATTAGAATTACAAAAAGAACAAATACAATTACAAAAAGAACATATGCACATACAGACAGAAAAAAGAGAAGGATGAAAAAAATTTCAAATTAAAATGAAAGAAAAGGGGGCTGGCAATTGAAAAGCACAATCCCACTTTACATACAAGTTCAAGTTTTGACATTACAAAAAATATTAGGCTAGTTCCCCCTTTTAGCAAGAAAGAAGTAGACAAATATTTTATTTATTTTGAAAAAGTTGCTGAAAATTTGAAATGGCCAAGGGAGCATTAGACTCAATTATTGCAATGTGTACTTTTTGGCAAGGCCCGAAATATCTATGAATCCCTGTCATTACAGCAAAGTTCTGACTATGATTTGGTTAAGGAATGCATCTTAAAGGACTATGCGTTAGTCCCTGAGGCTTATCGGCAAAAATTCAGGAACTATAAAAAAGAAGCTGGACAAACTTATGTCGAATTAGCAAGAGAAAAAAAGCAGCTATTTAAGAGATGGTGCTTAGCTGAGAAAGTTGAACATGATTATGAAAGTCTCGAACAACTTGTATTACTTGAAGAGTTCAAGAACTGTGTTCCTAATGAAATTAAGATGAAATTAAGACTCATCTTGAAGAGCATCAAGTCGAGACCTTGGAAAATGCTGCTCTTGCTGCTGATGAGTATAATTCATAAAGTTACCGCTGTAGGCAAATCTTTCACTCAGCAGTCGATTGGTAGAAAGGTATTTCAGCCTAATACGACTCCTTCTAAAACTCAATCTGGCACAACGTCTAAAAATCAAGGTTCTGATAAACTTGATTCAAAATCCTTGTCTCTTCCTACGTGTACCTATTGCAAGAAAAAAGGACACGTCATTTCTGATTGCTTCAAATTGAAATATAGGCATCCGAAACAAGATAGACCTATCCCAAATGCTCTAATTTCTAAGAGGTCAAGGTCACGGTCATGTATTGAAAGCAATACATTTGTTGGGTCTAATAAATCCCAGTCTGATTTTATTATGGAGAACTATGAACCATTCATGTCGAAGGGTTCTATATCACTCTTGGGTGATTCGGCCAATCCTATCCCTGTTAAAATTTTAAGGGATACAGGAGCTTCTCAGAGTCTTTTATTATCAGGTGCTCTGCCTTTTTCTGAGGAGTCCTGTTCTAATGAGAGTGTTCTCATTCAGGGAGTAGAGTGCGGCTTTGGTAATGTTCCTCTCCATTCTGTAAACTTGACATCAGACTCAGTTTCAGGACCTGTGACAGTCGGTATAGTGTCTACTTTACCCGTTGAGGGCATTCATTTGTTACTAGGCATTGACCGAGCTGGAGACAAGGTTGTGGTTAATCCACTTGTAACTGACAAGCCTTCTTTGGATCAGAAAGTTGATCCTATTGAAAAAGAATACCCTAAATTATACCCAGCTTGTGCAGTTACCAGAGCTATGGCAAAGAAAGCTCTTGAGAATGATTTTGATAAGGAAAATATTCCTTTAGCTGACACATGTATTGGTCAGGCTTTTGATGAGGTCACTTTCACTTCTAATCTGGATCAATCAAAAGGTATTGATCACAGTGATCCTCTTTTAACTACTCATTCTCTTTTATCTAATCAGGGTGATAAACGACAATCACTTGTCGTCGAACAGGAAAAAGATCCTGAGATCTCCTGTTTGTTTCAGAGGGCCATTAGCGAAACTGAAGCCACTGAAGTACCTGTCTGTTATTTCATTAAAAATGGAATTCTTATGAGAAAATGGAGACCTCTCGAGGTACCTGCTAATGACGAGTGGTCAGTGAACTATCAGATTGTAGTTCCAATATCTTACAGACAGGAAATACTTAGTTTGGCCCATGAAACTCCTCTGGCTGGTCATTTAGGGATAAATAAAACTTGTCACAAGATATTGACTCACTTTTATTGGCCAAAAGTCAAAAGCGTTGTTTGTAAATACTGTAGATCTTGTCATACTTGTCAAATGGTAGGAAAACCTAATCAGAAGATACCTAAGGCTCATCTGCAACCTATTCCTGCATTTGACGAACCATTTAGCAGAATTATGGTCGATTGTGTTGGTCCCTTACCTACGACCAAGTCCGGCAACCAATATTTGTTGACCATTATGTGTGCATCAACAAGATTCCGAGAGGCAATTCCTTTGAGGAATATTAAAACCAAAACCATAGTAAAAGCTTTGATAATTTTTTTTTTTTGTTTTACTCAATTTGGCCTCCCTAAATCTGTCAAATCGGGTCAAGGATCAAATTTTATGTCTGGAATTTTCCAGCTAGTTATGCTTGAATTTGGCACTCCGCAATTCAAGTCAAAAGTGAAATTATGATTTCACAGAACTTCACTTGAGGGAAGTTTTGAGTCTTGTAATGGAGTTCATTCTCTCTTGCTCATTCTTCAAATTTTACTTAAAATTAGATTTTACGGCCCTTACAAGGTAAAGAAGAAAATGAATGAGTTAAATTATAATAATAGTACTCTGATCTAAATAAATTAATGGAGTACTAGTCTACTGAAAGAGATAGCCAAGTAAATCATGCAATTAATTTAGTTGTACCTGTCCCACTCACTGAGGATTTCAGTGAAGAAAATTCAATTGGACTCTGTTGATCTTGGAGCAACAAATCTTCGGAATGCGGAAATTATGGAAAATCTGGACCAGAAACTTTCATTTGCAACAACAAGAAAGGAATGAACTTAAGCTGTTATTATTCGAATATGAGCACTTGTTTCCAGATATTCCTACGAGGACAAACAAAATTTTTCATGACGCTGAAATTGTAAATTAAAAACCTGTGAAACAACGCCCATACAGGATGAACCCTCTCAAACAGGAATACTTGAAAAAGGAAATTCAGTATTTACTGGAGAACGATTTCATAGAGCCCAGTAAAAGTGACTGGAATTCACCATGTATACGTGTTCCGAAACGGAATAAAACTTTCCGTATGTGCACTGATTATAGGAAGGTGAACAGTGTGATAAAAACAGATTCATTTCCATTACCAAGAATCGATGACTGTATTGATAAAATTGGAAATGCCAAGTATGTCACCAAATTTGACCTTTGAAAGGATTTTGGCAAATTTCACTAATGGAAAGAGCAAAGGAAATTACGGCATTTGTGACTCCAGATGGACTCTATCAATATAAAGTGTTGTCGTTCGGGATGAAGGGTTCGCCAAGTACTTTTCAACGGTTGACGAATATGATTACCTCTGGTCTAGATAATTGTGATGCTTACATTGATGATGTCATCATCAACAATGACAGCTGGAAAGAACATTTAGCCACGATTCGGAAATTCTTTGAAAGACTCCCTGATGCAAATTTGACAATTAATTTATCTAAAAGCGAGTTCTGCCATGCTTGTTTAACTTTCCTAGGACATATTGTGGGACATGGTCAAGTTAAACCTATAGATGCAAAGGTCAAGGCTATCACTGATTTCCCTGTGCCTGTCAGTAAAAAGCAACTGATTCGATTTTTGGGTATGGCTGGATAGTATCGAAAATTTTGTTTCAATTTTTCTAATATTGCTGAACCCCTGACAAACTTGTTAAGTAAAAAAACAAGTTTCTTTGGACTGAAAAATGTCAGGAGGCTTTTGATAGGTAAAAAGCCATACTTAAAAGTGCGCCGGTTCTTACAGCTCCAAATTTCAATCAAGCTTTTAAATTATCTGTGGATGCGAGTGATGTTGGGGTTGGAGCAGTATTGATTCAAGAAGATAGAAATGGTGTTGATCATCCAGTGTGCTATTTCTCTAAGAAATTAAATAAGCACCAAAGGAATTACTCAACAATCGAGTAGGAATGTTTGGCTTTAATACTGGCATTACAGGATTTTGAAGTTTACATTAGTTCAACCTCTTCTCCGATTGTTGTGTTTAGTGATCACATCCCCCTTACTTTCATCGACAAGATGAAAAATAAAAATCAAAGATTATTAAGGTGGAGTTTGTTTTGCAAGAATATAATCTTGACATCAGGCACATCAAAGGAAAAGACAATAAGATTGCAGATGCACTTTCCCGTGTATAGAAATATTATTTCATGTACACTTTGTATAATTCATAAGAGTTTTCTTAAGTAAATTTGTTTTACCTCATGTATAATTTACATATGGTAAAAAGAAAGCTTTATTACATAAATCTTTCTTTTTCTTTATGGGGGGAAGTGTTATGTATATGTAATTTAATTACTTGTGTGTTAGTTTTAAATTCTTTTTTATTTTAATTTTGTTTCATTACATTTTATTATAATGATAGTTTTCATTGGATTTGAATCTCTTTTCAGAAAATTCAATTGACCTGATGAGAATGTAACGGTTGCTTAAGTACTATTTTTAGCTCACCTTGGTTCACAGATTTTGTAAACATTGGGTGAAAACGATTGGCTATTACCAAGGTCATGTTCGGCCCACGTGTTAGCTAAATTGTAAACAGCCTTTCTTTTTTTTATTTCCAGCGTGAGAATCTGATTTCTAGATTGGGCTATTCGGGGCTACGTGAGAAATGGCATTTTTTTTACTGCGCTGTTCAAATTAGTGATCATGTAATCCATCACATGAACCACCATGTAATCTAAAATCATGGCTTAAAACAGTCATTTGCTAGTAGATCTATTCAGTCATATCATACACCTTTAAGGGCTCTAGGTGTTTGTTTTCTATTGTTGATGCCAATTTGTTCTGAAGTTCATCTATTTTTTTGGGATATTTAATAATTTATTCTCTAGAAAGCTACACAAGTGCTCTTTTTTATAAAAGTTCTGGGACAAAGACATTCAGTGGAAATTTATTCTGGAATTCTAAACGGGAACATTACAATTGTTATTCAGTGAGGATCTGTTGCCATCAGTACAATGACCTCATCTGACATCATCGCCTTCCATATTAGAATTTCATCGAGATTCGAACCTGGATTCAATTAGAACTCTTTAGTGCTAGGACTTATATTTTTCAATTCTAGGATTAATTTTTGGATTATATTCACAAACCATAAGTCCTATTTCCATTTTTACATTGTTTTCTAGGGAAATAAATTATTTTGTTAAAATTTAGTAGGCTTGTTGGCTTCACTCTTTTCTTTTGTTACTTTTGTGCCAGCCTACACATAACAACATATCTTTATATTTGGTGCTCAAGTCCCTTAACTTTATATTCAGTGGTTATGTATTTATGTGTGGTACTTACGTCTTTATGTTTGTTGGTTTGATCAGGCTATATGGTGCTTATCTCATTAAACGATTATGATGATAACCGGAAAACATCGTGAAATGAATGTTACCAATATAGAATTATTTCTGATGGCTTCACAGTACTTTCACTCTGACGTTTCAGAATCTTCCATAATTTCCAATTTTACTTTTGCAAGCTTTTGAAAGATATGAAAGGAAAATGCAGGGTATCCTTGAAAGTCTGAACTTAAAAAATTCCAGAGAGAGAATAACACCAGAAAATGTTAAGTAAACTTTCAAAGTATGATATGATCCCAAAGGATATTACAAACAGTTTGTGTGTCTGATTTGGATTTTTGTCTGGCACTGGGGCATCATGCTGCAGACATGTAGCATGATGTCCCACCCAGTTACATTATCTTGACACCATGCTGACCACTTCTAACACAAACCTCTTAATGTTGTGTGCCAAATGAGGCAGCTATTAGGTCACTGGAGTGGTTCTACAGTTTATCTTAATTATTGTGAATGAATATTCAAATGATGATGGAAGTTGGAATGTTTATGCAACTTTGTGTGCACTATAATCACAGTAGAATGTGCAGTAGGATAGAGCTATTAACATAATCATACACATACAGGAATGTTTGAAACAGGCTTTCCAGACTTCTTCTTGTACTAGCACCTGGAATTTTATCAAGTTTTGACTTTACAAATTCAATTTCTTTTCACATGCATTTTTTATTCTAAGAACACATCCCACACACTTTTGTGCTTAAAAATGAAACACCAAATAATTCATGCGGAGTTAAACACAGGGTTTTGGCTGTAAGATGTTGCTTTTCATTCATTTTTAAAGTGACAATAAAATATTTGTAAATATTGGCAAATCAAATGTCACTTATGTAATCAGTGAATATAGGGCTACAATATCATGTTTTTTTTTTTCTATACTACAGGTACACAAACCTTTAAAAACCTGTGTTGCCACTACTATCATATATATTCTGTTATAAGTCAAGTCCAACTACAAAATTGCTCAGACCCAGATTTGTTGTTACATAATACATCAGCAAATCTAGGTCTGTGCAATTTTTTAGAAGCAGAAGAACACATAATATATGCCCTGATCTGCTGATATATAAGTGATGGCAGATAAGGATCTATGTTGTTTGTAGATGGATTTTGATTTATAAGTTTGTATATGTAATACTCTTACAGACAGATGGAAGGATGCAGGAAGTTTAACTATTTGGATGGAGATCAACAGTGAAGACAAGGAAATAACTTCACCTGTTATTATTAATTTGACAGAAATATATACAGTGTAATCAGAGGAAGAAAATTTTTTTCTTCTTTAATCACTTCATTAAAGGTCATGCAGAAATTTTATGAAATAAAATGCCAATTTTTTTTAAAGAACTATATAGTTAAAATACTTTTGTGAGTGCAAGCACAATCAAACTATATTAAAAAAGCATAAAGCAACATTATTTATTACTGATGTATGTTCAACTGTTCTAAAATATCAATCCCTCATAAAAATCACTGATAACAGGAAATGAACTATTTGATAAAAACATATTTTGAAGTCAATTACAGAAATAATATTTTTTAAAAATACAAATAGAAGGTATGCACAGAATATGACATAAAAAGGACTATACTTATTATTACACAAAGGGGTGAAAGGATTATTTATTTCAGCTTGATCTAATCACCTATTTAGTTTAATAACCATTTCATGGTAAATAAGCTTCTTGCCAACCTGCTTAAGTACACTATATGTGTACTACAGCAGGAACATAAATATTTAATATTTATAATATTTTTATTTATAAAGCATTTAATCTCCTCGTCACTGAAGAATATCTGGATCTGATAATCAAAGAACCCCTATCCCATAGAATAGACTACTCCTCACATTTAAAATCCCTGGTATTCGAATTACAACACATGGTTTTTTGAGGAAAACGATATCTTACAAGAAACTAAATTATGGAAAATCAATGTCACTGCAGTTTCAATATCAGAAGTCATGCAGAAATAAACCAATAAAATGCATATAATATTTCAAAAAACTTTTATTGTTAAAATATTATTGTTGGTGCTAGCATAATCCATATCTATCCTTAGAAAATTACAAAGCAACAATATCTTTAACCAAGTTATGTAAAGCTGTTTTAATACTTAGTTTTTATATGTTAAAAGGAACCACCTGAAAAGAAATATCACAATTTACCCAGAAAATTATTGAAATAACATAAATTCAATACAAACACATTTTGTAAGCACCATATGATGGAACAGCAGGACTAAACATATTATTGAACACAGGGGTGTAAGGATTGTTGATTTCAGCTTGATCAGCTCTAATGTAATTTACTTACCATTTGCTTGTACAAGCTTCTAAACCATTCTTGGTTACTCAACTATAACATGCATGTATATCAGCAGGAATTTAAATATTCAGCATTTAGTGCACATATTACTGCAAAATATTTGGTTCTGATTATTGCAGCACCCCTTTTCCATGAAATAGAGTCTTCCTGACGTGTCAAAACTCTGTTACCGTTTAGTGCAAATGCCATAACTCTTAAAAAACAAATCCAAACCCCAACACATGACAGAAAAGGGAAGATGATATGTTACAATAAAAATACATACAACTTTATCCCTTAATGTCAATTCAGATACAATATCAGTAACTTACTTGAAACATTATTTTAAACACAGAAATAAAAACAAAAATACTGACCACAATAGAAAAATAATTAAATGATTTCCCTAATAGTTTGCTTCTGTCTTTAAACCAAGATTAAAATGATTTCCCTTTGCTTCTGTCTTTAAGCCAAGAAGTTGTTAAATTTCTGCCTTCATGTGGAAATGAAAAATCTGCATACAAGTAACTGATTTATTTCCTTTACATCTTCTAACTGGGAAGTTTAGAGAGAATTCTCTTCTTTGTATAAACTAATATAAAAAATAACTGGAATCAATTGTAAAGTGTAAGAAAGAATTATATTTTCAATAGGGGACCCTGGGTGGTTGAATAGTCTAAAGCACTGATCACTGCCATCTCACCTCTGTCTGCAAGAGACTGATTCTTGGGCTTAGCCAGTTTGCGTATGTTAGAAAGCTTGCCAGTAGCTCCCATGTGTCGGTAGTTCTTATTGGGCTTTCCAGGTTCTTCCTCCACCAGTTATACTGGCTGCCATGTATAGCCTACCTTGTCCTGACAAATGGCGTTAAACCCAACCACACTTTTAAGTGCTCAAACACCGTATTTTTTTGTTTCTATTGGCAAACTACACTGTTAATAAAAAAGTAGGAACAGTATATTTAAAAATAAATTATTCATGAAATCTATGTAAATTACTGAAAAAAAAAAGACCTTTACTTGTTTACTTAACTTTGTAAACTTAAACAAAACCATACTCTTACATACTATCCATCTCTTTCATTCGGGTTGCCATTATCATTTCAAACACTCAGCTCCACATCACAGAGACCATATCTCAATGTGCTTCGCTATGTCCATTCATGCAGTGTGCAACCAATTTTCAACATAAAATTGAAAATGGTTGAGATAGGAAGGCCATTTTGGGAAAAAGCATGGAAAAACTGGGAGTCTGACCAAAAAAAACCAAAAACTAGGGCTGCTGGAAAGGCTAACAAAATTACACATCAGAAATTGGTATCAAAGATTATCAGTTGTTGTTGTTGTTGTTATGGGGTTTAATGCCATTTTTCAGCACAAGATAGGCTACACATGGCGGCCACTATAAATGGTGGAGGAAGAACCTGGGAAAACCCTGGAAAGAACCACCGACCCACAAGAAGCCACTGGCAAGCTTTCTCACACACCTACATTGGCTGAGCCCGAGACTCAAACCCATGCAGACAGAGGTGAGATGGCAGTGATCTGTAACGGTGAGCACTTCAGACCACTTGGCCACCCTCAAAAATTATCTGAATTAATCAACTACTGAAAATGGATGGCTTCCAACACTGTGTTTACAAGAAAAAAAAGAAAATGTTTCAGAACAATTTGATATTGCTTACACATAAAGTCAGATACAATTTGTAACATTTACACACATGTATCGTTACAACAAATGCAAACATAAATCCAAAATTCTAATGGTAATGCAAACCTTATTGAGCAACATATTTATCCTTTGAATATGATGGTTCACACCATATACACTCGATTATAAATTATGTCTTACTGCAAACAGCACACGACCGCTCCGGTGGCCTAGTGGTTAGAGCGTCCGCCTCGGATGTGGGAGGTCGTGGGTTCGATCCCCGGTCGAGTCATACCAAAGACTTACAAAAATGGTACTAACAGCTGCCTCGCTTGGCGCTCAGCATTAAGAGGTTAGTGTTAGGACTGGTCGGCCTGGTGTCAGGATAATGTGACTGGGTGGGACATCATGCTACATGTCTGCGGCATGATGCCCCAGTGCTAGACATCACTATAAACTGCCACACCGCAGACATCGTAGCGATATGACTGAAAAATTGTTAAAGCTACGTTAAAAATCATAATCACATCACAAACTGCACAGACACAGATATGCTGTCACATAATGCACTTGCAGATCCAAGTCTATGCAGTTTTGTTAGGACTGATAAGCAGAACAAACATCACAGATACTGATCTATCAATCTTTGATATTTTTGGCTTGAAGCTACTAATTGAAACTGAAGCTGAACAGTTCAAAAATCTGTTTTGTGGCAATTATCATTAAATTAAGAATTTATCATAGTTTTAAGGCTAGCAATGACTATAGGTTCATGCAGAGTAAGAGCATATTGTAGAGGAATTTTTGTTGGAGATCTGGGTCAAAATCTTTTCTAGGAGAATGATAAAATTAAACTGGCTCATAGCATAATGACATGGAGAAGTCTTGATCAGCTGTTCTGTTCATCCAGTATGTTTAATCATGCTAATTTATTAAAATGTAAATTTGGAAATTTCCTTTTTCACTCTATCTCTCTCTTCATACATACATGCATGTACACACATATATAAACAGATATGTACACCCTCCAACACTAGCACATGTATTTCATGATCAGCGAGGTTCTGTTGGCGTATTTCTGAAAATTACTGCTGATACTTTGAAACAAGTCTAATGATTCACCTGGGTCTGCATTGATGTGCCCACTTACCACCCATTTTAAGTACTGTGGTGCAATGAAGTGCATATTTTCTTCCACTTTAAAATTTATTTTAGTAAACATTACAAACATTTTTCCAATCATTATCAAGAAGCACTGTGCAGTAGATTTATTTTGTATTCCAATTTTCGTTATTACCTATAATGCTTTTAGACCTGTTTACTCTGATGTCTATCAACAGTTTCTAAAATTAGATCCAGACTTTAAGCTACCTGTCCATAGTCCACCCTACCAATACAGACAGCTACTCTAACATCAACAGTGTAAGGAAACCAAGAAAGTATAATTGTGGCTATTTAGCTCTCTCTCTCTCTCTCTCTCTCTCTCTCTCTCTCTCTCTCTCACACACACACACACACACACACACACACACACTGCTTGAACTGGTTGATGCAAACTCACACACAATTCTTCATTCAGAGTGATAATAAATCAAATTATTTTACTTTATGCCTATTGTTCATCACAACATCACTACATAGGATTCATCTAGCTGCCTTACTCTAAATCATACACATGCATACATTGAGTTCAGTATAGCATTTTAAGATCTCTTGTGACAGAGCCAAAGAGCCTGATAAATGAATACAATTTTAGTGTTCAGCATCTTTGCAGAAAAGTCTCTACCTATAATATCAATATCTTGAACTTTAGTCCCTATTCTGTGAAACAGTCTTCAGAAACTAAGAAATCATACCAGTAAACAGCTCTGTACTTAGCAAATTTCCAATAAGGTCCAATGAACTATAGATTACTGCCTTCTGTATGCATGTGTTATACTCTTGGTTGTATACGGTCTTGAGAGTGTCAATGGGTTCTTGCCTGCATATCTGCCTGGGTTTTGAGAATGTCAATGAGTTCTTGCTTGTATATTAGCCTGGGTGTTGAGAGTGTCAATGAGTTCTTGCTTGTATATTAGCCTGAGTGTTGAGAGTGTCAATGAGTTCTAGCTTGTATATTAGTCTGGGTGTTGAGAGTGTCAATGAGTTCTAGCAATGTATATTAGCCTGGGTGTTGAGAGTGTCAATGAGTTCTAGCTTGTATATTAGCCTGGGTGTTGAGAGTGTCAATGAATTCTTGCTTGTATATTTGCCTTGGCCTTGAGAGTGTCAATTTGTTCTTGCTTTAACATCAACCTGGGTCTTTAGAGTGTCAATAAGTTCTTGCTGATTCTTGAAGAAATCCTTGGCAAGTCCACAGTATTTATTGGTGCACATGGGGCAGAGCAGTGTGTTCTGAGTTGTACATGATTTTCCAGACTGTAGGTGAGTCGTTACAATGTCAGCAAGAGCCTTTATAAAAAAGAGAAGATCAAGCAATTCAAACTCTTATCTGCAATGAATGATCTTTAACTACCATATGAACACCTCAACTTGACCAGATCACATTCACTTAGAGAACACAAGGAGTCTATATCATACGAAGATAAACCTGTGGTGAATCTAATGACTACTCACTGTGTAAACATTTAAGAAACATTAACAAAAAGTGTACACCAGATGTACAGACAAGACATCTATACAGTAACCATCTTTTGCCACATATTTGAAGTTAAAATTATTATTTTAAGATATTAAGGGAAATCACTACTTATTAAAGTTACATGAATATTAACCTACAACAATAACTTTTAAAATGACTACAGGGTATTATGCAGAAACAGGGAGTTTCAAACAGGGAGTTTCAGTGTTAATATATTATAGTACAACTCATATTCATGCACACACTCTGAGTTACTTTTGCAGCTATAGTTGTCATTTTGGAGAATTTGATTACACACACACACACATATATATATATATATATATATATATATATATATATATATATATATAATGGTATTTATTCACTTTATTTTGCAACTTGTCCATCAAAATTCCATTGAAGATTATTTTATAAATTCCTCAAAAAATGCCTAACAGCAAATTCAATGATAACGTACTTTGACATTTTTATGAACAGTCGAGCAAGCAGGGTGATCCTATTTAAACCAGTTTTTGTTGCGCGATATGACATAAGAGGGAATGCGCCTGTGGCTGGGAAGAAGTTGTGCAGAGATGCGCCAATGTCATCATTTATAAACAAAGCCTGGGGAAACATCGGCAGAGGTATAATGACACACAAGTCCAATAAATTGGAGACAATTATGTAACTCTGTTTATATCTTCTGTATGGTATGTTATGTCTTTTATTTCAATTCATACATAATACCTATTTTTCCCATACAAATATGTTTCTTTGTACTCCTAAAAGACAGTAGAAGCACAGCTGTCAATTCAGATTTATTTTAGTTAAATTTTACATCATGATAAATTATCATTTTGAATAAATGTCATATATACAATTTAAGAATAAAATGTATTGTATGTTACACCTCTATCCCATTCATACAGGAGATGAATGAAAATGCACGCGACTTTTTGACTTTTTGTTCACAAGATCATACATTGATTCCCCCTGCATTAGTAATAGTTCAATCCAAAATCAACTTTCTTCAACCAGTCTAACACTGAACTGCTATTGTACAAGTCCATAGTGATCTATAATTTTTGTCTGGAAATTTTGTTAAAACAATTAATGTGCAGATCACTCAAAAATCATGAATGAATAAACTTTGTTTTAACTATAATATGATTAAATTTTAAAACTAAAATTAGTTTTTAAATTTATATCAGTAAATGTGCTTACATGACCCATGTGACTTTTACTATAGATTTAAAGTACACTGAATACAACTTTTATGCTGAGAATTTTCTCAATGCTATTTAGGTCAGTGATAAGTTCATATAAAAAATGTTTTGGATTCCGGGCAAAACTTTTAAGTGATCATGCATTTTATCTTCTGTCTAACATTATGTATGTGCTTTAAACCATTCAGTTTTATAGGACATAAACAACTCAACCATTACCAAGTGTATGAGAATGATCCTATGAAAAAAAAAACAGAACAGTTCTCCAACCAATTAGAACCAATGCATGATTGGTTATGATGGACATATAACTGATCGTTACATTTCAATCAATTTCCAACACTAATTGTTAGGGCTGTTCCAGTAAAATATACTTGGTACCCAGGGAAGGCACTTTTAATATGGGGTAGTCGCCCATGGATGCAATTTAAAACTTTGTATCATTTTCAAATGATCTCACAGATTAACCAGAGTAGCCTGGCATATATTTATAAAAAAGTGCCTCCCTTGGTACCATGTATGTTGAAATGGAAAAGTCCTTATCATTGCTATATAATAATCCATAAAAAATGACAAAGAATGCAAACTTCACTGATTCTCACAACTGTCACAGGAAGTCTTCCTTGATGTTTATAATATTACATAATACTAATAAATGCAAGATCAGTCTATGGCTCTTTTTTTTAATAGTAAGAATGGCATTGTTTCTAAATTATATCTAATAATAATAATAATTATAATAATAATCATAATATTGACCTACTGCTATGAACTTTTGGTTTCCATTTGGTGCTGCAGCTCTTCTTACTGTCTTCGCTTTGACCTTGAAATAGTAATCAAAGAAAAACTTGTCTGAAAATCATATACATCGTAATGCAATAAAATGGCTGAAAATATGTATGTGTGTATTATACTAGGTAAGTCATGAAAAGTCCTCTGTTCAGTTTCTCAAGTCTTTACACTTGATGTGTTACTTAAGTTTTCAAAAGAAAAGACTTGACACCAATGATCAAAAGTGTTGTTTAAAATGCTCATACTGATAGTTTCTATGACACATTTGATAACAAAATGTATTTGCCACGATACTGATAAAGTTCAAGTGAAAGCTCATATGTCATACTGTGTAATACTATCTGTTTTTGTATGAAGCAAAAAAGAAATTCATACTGAGACAAACTAAATACAGTAAACTCACTAAACTTAAACATCTGTCAAAATATATGTTATACAGTATATAACACAAGATAACCATGTCATTGCCAGGCATACCTCTTCTGCCAGATTCTTGGCATATTCCAGGTCCAACTCATACAGGGTCTCAATGTGGTCACTGGAGAAAGCTATAGGCACCAAAAGGATGCTTTTATTTCCTTGCTTTACCAAACCCTTAATTGCTTCATCTGTTTGGGGTGCAAGCCAAGGCAAAGGTCCTACCTGTATGAAAGGCAAACAAATCAACATTCAAATGTAAATTAAATTAAGCTAGGCAATTTTTTACTGCATCCCTACATGGGTACTGTTGCAGCGTTAATTATACCTATATCAAAATTTAACAAACTGGGTATTTTACTTCCTGTTTGGAACTAACTCAGTTTTATAAATTAGATGGGGTATTTTGTGAACACTGCAAAACACAAAACATTTTCTACAGAAATGCATCATAATGATCCAGATTTTAATTATGCCTTTTTTTAATGCATCTTAATGTTCCAGATGTTAATTATACCTTTTTAAATGCATCTTAATGATCCAGATCTTAATCATTCCCTTTTTAATGCATCTTAAAGATCCAGATGTTAATTATGCCTCTTTTAATGCATCTTAATGATCCAGATGTAAATTATGCCTTTTTTAAATGGATCTTAATGATCCAGATTTAATCATGCCTTTTTTAAAATACATCTTAATTATCAAGATAATTATGCCTTTTTTAATGCATCATATGGTTTTGTGATCGAGACCAGTTGAGGATGCATTTGTTAATATTTCTCTGTTTTAGTGTTTTCTCACAGTGATAAAGTATTATAGTTTTAAATGTGCAAGGAACATTTGGAACATGAATCTAATATTTTAGTTTATATTAATCAAACACACCATCATACACCATGGACTTTGCTTATGGCATAAGCAATATGCTGACAACTTTGGACTAAACACTTCAAACTGGATGGTTTTATAAACATTGTATTCATACTAAACATTTCTGTAGGGTTTTTTTAAGTTAAAACTATAAGCAGAAAACATTCAAAAACTTTGCATATCTAGAGCTATGTAATACATTTTTTGAACCATTTGTACTTATGTGGAGAATTCTACTGTTGATGAACTATTAAACAATCTGATATTTAGCATTCCCAACATGAATCTGATTGCAGTGGGTAAATATTATTCATGAAATTTCAAATCAATATATTTTAATTAATTTTAAATCTTTTCTTATTATATATGCTGGGATTTGTAAATTTTTAAAAAGTCAGCTTTCCCCAGGCAAGCTAACTTGAAAGTCGAACTTGCCCTTGAGAAAACTTAGCTTGCCCCAAATATGGTCCAGTAGAAAATAGTTTACAAAACAGTTAGATTTTTAAGAGAGTGAGAGAAAGAGATAGAGAGAACAATTTTTAAACAACCAATAATGGAGCATCAAAAATTTAATTTTAACCATATTTTCATACATAAAATTATTCTTTATCTCTCCAATTAATGTTCTAATGATGATGCAAATTTAATTATGCATCCAGTAGGAAAACAATGTAAAAATAAGTCCATCACTGAAATAGTCACAAATGATTTCACTCTATCATATTCTTCTGGGGTGTGTTATGTCCACTCACATGCTTGCTTCCATTTCCACATGTCATCCAATTTTCTATTGCATTATCTGTATCAAAGTCTGTGACAGGTGACCCATGAATGTTTTATCCATTTAAATGTTTGCTAAGCAGTATTTATGTATTGGTCTCTTGTTCACTGCCACATAAACAACAGATCATAGACACTGTGTGTGGCTGTTAAAGTTTTGGTTTATGCTTTGAAAGAAACCCTTCATTAGTGAGGACAGCCTTTTATTTCCAAACACACTTGCCAATGAAATTTCACAAGTTATATTATTAACCATTAACACCTTACTCATCTAAAGACAGCAACATGCATCAAAATCTTTAGACTCAGCCAGCTAACAAATTGCCTGATACTAGTTTTGGGACCTGAACATTGGCTAATCCTGGATACGTACAAATATTAAGATTAAAATGTCACAGAAAAGTAATAATATCAATATTCATTCCGTATTTGTCAAAACTAGCTTCAATTAGTAAATATTCACATTATCATGCCTGTGTGAGAAAATATGAGTGACCTTGACACTGACTAAAGGATGGCAATATGTACTAAAAATAGAATACTAACACTCCCCAACTTAATTCATTGGACTTGCCCATTGTCAATGACTTGGAAACTTGAGCTTGCCTGAGCTGAATTTCTGAGCATGTCCTGGAAGTCAGGAAAGTTGGTTTACAAAACCCTGTATAATGCGAGTTTACTTTGTAAAAATACCCTATGAAACTCTGGTTTTGCATAAATCACACCCAAAAAATAAACCTCAAAATGCCTTCATATCTGGGATACTAATTGCCATCCGTTTTGGTACAGAGTGTGGGTACTCATGTTCTGTGCAAAAATTTAGTTTTATAACTAAATGTTGGCCAAGATGAATTCATATCAAAATAATGTCATTTCAAAGCTTTGTCTGGGTCCTGAATATTTATCTCTGCAACCTCGGTATACTGGTGAACTTTATTTACAGTGAAGTTCTCAAATGTCCAGTTGCCATGAAAACCATCAAAGTCTTTCATCACTGTCAATATCTGGGTCAAAAGTACCAATTAACCAGTTATCACCCACTCAGTTCATTTTGTCAAATTCAAGAACTTCATCCCACTGCCTAAAATATAAATTTTCTCCACAAATTTGTCATTTTGTCATCATAATCAGCATCCACATCACTGCCATAATTTGCTGCTTACTACTGTCTCCCAGTTTGATCTCCGTATGTTAAAATTTTGTTTTGAAATAAAATTTCCTACTAACCAGTTATCACCATCTGTTCATTTGCTGAAGTCAGACCACAATATTCACTGCCTAAAATGTCAATTTTCCCCAGAAAGTAGCTATATTTTCATCACAACCAGCATTCTCATCACTGCTAACACTTGCCACTTCATTGCCATCTCCATGTTGATCTTCACAGATAAAAACTCGTTTGAAATCAAGTTTTCAATTAAAGTTATCATAAACTCTGTTCATTTTGATAATGTAAAGGTAATGGTTCCCACTGCTACAATGTCAATTTTCCATATGAAACTGTCAATATTTTCAAATAAATCTGCAAGCATGTTACTGTCATCACATTTTCATCTCTACATGCTAAATTTCAATTTTTCAATCAAATTTTTACCATTTTATAAATCTTGTGCTGTCACTGCATGATATAGCATCTGTGTACCTTCTACCTTTATTTCCTTCTTTTCAAAAGAGTACATGTAAAATAATGATGTATAATATGATTAAATGAGCACTTCTGTGAATGTAGTGAACATATGACTGGAATTGTATCCCATATAAAACTGTCAAGTATGCCTCAAATCATATTCCGTATGAAACTGGTTAAGATTTTCTGTCTTGTGTCCATATCTGATGGAACATCATTACTGTTTGTCCAGAATTGATGGGACAGTATTCATTATGTCAAAACACAGACAAATTCTATTGAGCAATATTTTAAGCTAAAACTGTTTGAACTTTTAAAATATTTTTGGGAAAGGCAGCCATATTTGAAGGCAGAGTCAACATCAACTGTACAAACCTGAAAGCCTTTCATGTCAGGAAGCCTTCAATCAAACTTTGTTAGCGCTCTTTGAAAAGAAGTTATTTAAACATTATATTTCTATCAACAAAGGCCATATCTGGAAATCGATCAGCATCATTATTACAAATTGGAAAGCAATTCATGATAGGATACTTTCTGTCAAATTGTAAAATGTATGTTAGAGAGTTAAAGGTTTCTCTAGTACTGGTAATGGTGGCCATCTTTAATGGCCAATGGGCATAATTAGCACAAAATTAAAAGCCTTTTATGCAAGGATGCTATAAAATTTGGCCAAGGACTGTTTGAAAAGGTATGAATCATTTTAATTTTTTTTATTATATTTTTAGTAACAGCAACCATGGCAGATGGATCTGCATAAAAGGAATGTCCTTCAAGGCAATTATGTTTTCTGCCAAATTTGGTCAAATTCTGCCCAGTGATATTTGAGAACTTGTTTATAGATTTTTATATTTTTAATAATGGTGGACATATTTGATGGCAGAACAGCATTATTTGCATATATCTGAAAGCCATTCCTGCCCGGATGTTTTCTATAAAATTCTGTCGTATTCTGTCAAGCAGTGCTTGACTACTCATTTCAAGGTTTTATACTTTTACAAAAGCATCTATAGTGAATGGTAGATTGACATTATTTCTATAAAATTTATTTGATACGCCTTCATGCTATGATGATTACCATTACATTTTGTCAAATTCTATTGCAAAGTTTATGAAATTAAGTAATTTAAAGGTTTTTCTACCTTTAGAAACAGTATTAATATTTTACAATTTGATGGAGGATCTGCAGTATTCAAACTAATCTGAAAGACCTTCATGCAAGCATCTTTGCTAGCCAAAAGTCATCAATCTGCTTTGATCCAATTAGATGCTTGGCATAGTATATAGCTAAAACTGTACACCTCTCCCTCGATAATTCGTGCACAATGGGGTCCACAAACATAGACCGCACCATAAGTGAGGGCGTGAGTTACCAAGGGACCTCAAAATATTGAAAAAACTCCGCTTATACCTCGAGAAAACTGCGGGATGTGTGTGTAGGGAACTGGGCTGTTTAATGACTGAATCCTTGTTTTACAATCACGTCGATAATAATTGTTAATAACTTGTTTTTCCTAATGAAGTTGTTCGTTATTCTGTATGAATAACATTTATTTTCAAAATGTCCAACATGTCTAAGATAGTGCCAACTGGTTTCAACAACCATCACGTGTACGCAAAAACATCTGTATATTACGTCACTGCTTTTTGTTTTGTTGATTAGTCTCATTCCAGAAGTAGTATTTAATAGCATACTACCAAGTCGGGAGTCAACATAGTCAGGAACTAGACTAACTGTTGATACACCACCAAACAAGATTCCTTTTTTTCAAAAACTAGCAATATTTATTTCGTGAGATAGTCTCCTATTTTGTATTGTTCAATTAGTACAATATTGATGTCATGATTTCATTGGAAGTAATAGTGAAACTTCTTATTATCCTTGAGGATATCTTCAAGAGCCGCTTCAGGAATTCTCTGAAAATCGCTTGCCCACAATGGTCCGTATCTGTGAAACCAAGCTCTTTATTTTACGAAGTATTCGTTTTGCTTGTTTGACTTGCTGTCTTTGGTCACAGTTATTAATAAGTCGGTTAATTTAAGGTAGTTTATGTTACATACACAATAACATTTATAACAGTGTTCAATTGATCAAATGAAGTGAGTTCACCCAACATACAACTGGGGCCGCTAGATTATAAGTGTGTATGATTTGCGTGCCTTTTAACATTTTTTAAATTCCACTGCCTTTATTTGATTCAAAAGACATAATTAACGTGATCATACAAAGGAGGCCGGCTTTTAATTCAGTGCAACAATAAAATAAATACTTCCACAAGTCAGTTATCAAAACACGGTCGACACTTAATTAGGTTCTCAGAGAAACGCTTGTGGACATAGCTGTTACGGTAGATTGACACATTTTACGTTTAAATACACATTGCATTTATGATGATTACACTTAAGAGGAACTAAAAGACAGAATTAAAACTCAAATTTCACTTAACAAAAATTATTTAATTGGCATTTAAACATTAATGTACTGCCTACACTAGGCGTAAGTGACATTTTCATTGATCAAAAATTTCCTTGAATATTTTTAATTACGGTGTACTAAGAATGCCATTTGGAAAGAAAATATAACCAATTATATGACTTCTTATTAAAAGTTGAAAATTTCAAAATGTTGATTAAATGCCATGCCATATCTACCGTTTTCAACCATAAAACGAACGATATATCAACGTTTCAGTTACCAATTTTGATTGTGATATTTTTTTTTTCAAGTTCAAGAAATATGGATAACTTTATGGGGGGTATTTTCTGGTTTTAAAAAATGGGATCCCCGCCTGACCCTGCATTATAAGCAGGTTCGTGAGTTATCAGGGTGCGAGTTATCGAGGGAGTGGTGTATTTACCACTCTGCTATTTGATTTGATGCTTGCTCTACCACTCTGCTGTTTGATTGGATGCTTGCTCTACCACTCGGTTATCTGACTGCATGCTTGCTTTACCAGTCTGCTATTTGAATGAATGCTTGGATGGATGCATACCAGGTTGCTTTCTGCCAAATACAGTCAAATTCTGTTAGGCACTTTTTGAGAATACATTTGTTAAAGGGTTTTAATTTTTTGCAATGGCTGCCATACTTGGATGATGGATCTGCAGCATTTGAACAAATTGGAAATGCTTTGATGTCAAAATGTTCCTTGTCAAAAAAAGTGCAAAATGGCAAAGCAGCTTTTAGGAACTTATAATTAACAATAATTATTGTTGTGAATGTATGAACAAAACTTGACAAAAATTATGGATGTACCAATCATAACAGATGAAAGGCCATACCATAAGCTTACTTGGCATTATGCCCAGGCGAGTTAACAATCCTGTAAGTATTAACAAATTTCCCTGAAAATACAACCACTTGAGCAATTTATTATTTTAACAGTATCAAATCAATCAGAAAAGATTTCTGCTATATACATCTCTGAAGTAAAAATCCCTGAAATCAGATTCCCACACATGTACTGCATAAAGTGCTCAAGCATTCTTTTGTCTTACCTTAGACTGCCAGACCAATCTATAGGGGTGGGTGTTTCCCAGTGCTTCCATTACTGCATGCACCGTTGCTCCAACCTCAGCTGGGTAGGGGTCACCACGATTTACATTCTATAAAGAAAATCAAGAGCTTTCCATTTGATCTGCATTAGTAAACAATGAATTAATCCAGATACTTTTGTTAACGTTCCTTTCATATGAATTAGTGGGGTAAACAGTTCAACATGTCAGTTCAGAGAATAAAGGGGGGAAACTAGTTTGCAGAAATTGCCATAGTGATACTGAAAGTGTCTGAAAAAAAGAGTCAAGATGAATGGGAACTCTTGGTATGTCAAAGCATATCTTGTTTCCTTCATATATTTGTCAAGTATTTAACAGAATGAAATACTCTATGGCTTAGAATATAATCCTGCCTTTCTTCATACAGCAGTTGGTCATATTATACAATTGTTCATCCTTTTCAAGGTGCGTAAAAAATAAACCTTACATTTAATGATGCGAACTACAGATCACTATCATGGATTTGCTGGTTCATAAAGCTTTGTATTCAACAGAACAAAAGGTATGTAACTGTTTTATTTATTACACTGGTCTGATAAGTAAGGCATCCCAAATCTGCATTGGTGTGTTGGTGGTTTGAGGTCTGATATTGCAAGTTAATAAAACACTGCAATTATTGCAGACAGATCAGTCCACAATATATCTGTACAGCATATGTCAGCATCAATAACTTTGGATAAGTTTGGATAACTTGTAAATACATCTACAATAACAGATCTGCCTTCAGCTGCCATTTCTAATTACTGGGCTCTATAAATGGACAATTGATTGTTCCATCAATACCAAGGAACCAATCAGATGCAATTTCACACTTCTGAAATGGTCATTTTGGTCGTGAGATTCAAGCATCTATGGATTTGTCATGTAACTGTCATGTGATTGTTACGTATATGTAATAAAATTACTTGTGTGTTAGTTTTAAATTTCTTTTTATTTTATGTTTGTTTCATTATATTTTATTGTAATGATAATTTTTTTACTGGATTTGACATTTTTCCCAGTAAATTTAGTTCAGTTCTTTTTAGCTGGATTAAAACGTAAAAGTGTTGCTACATTGTATTTTTAGCTGACCTAGTTCCTGACCTTGATATTGAATTCATAAACACAGAGTGAAAATTACTGGTTGTAATCAAGGTCATTCTTGGCTTGCATCAGCTCTGTTGTAAACAACCCTTTTTTTAATTTTTTATTATTGAATCTTATAGTAAGATTCGTTCAGTACAATCGAACCTGTAAATAGCCTACGCGCTAATTGCCATATTATTTTACTGCGCTGTTCGAACTAAGTGACCATGTGACCCATCATGCAGGTCTGAAATTGCATTTTTAGTTGGGTTTAATACTCTTATCTCAGTGATTTTAATTCAGTCATAGTTTACACCTTTAGAGCTCAAGGTGCTTTTTTAATGTTGATGCCAGTTTGATTTAAACTTCTTCTATTTTTTGGATTTAATAATTTAAAATCCCTGGAAAATACCAGTGCTCATAAAAATTTTTGGACAAAGACATTAAGTGGAAAGTATTTGGAATTCTAAAGCTGGAATTATATTCTTGGTGGCTCAACAAGGAACTGTTGACACATCAGCACAAAACTGGTCATAGAGGACGTCATCGCCTTCCATCTTGGAACTTCATTGAGATTCGAACTTGGATTCAATTAGAACTTTTTAGTGATAGGACTTATATTTTTAAATTCTAGGATTAATGTTTGGATTAGATTCACAAACTGAAGTCCTTTTTCATATTTTTACCTTGTTTTCTAGGGAAATAATTTATTTTTGTTAAATTTTACAAAGCTTGTTGGCTTCACTCTTTTCTTTGTTATTTTGTACGAGCCTAGTCACGTAACATGATGAACGTATAAAATGGATGGATTTTTTTACAGCGTTCAGAGCATTTTGGCTTACAATGTAAAAGTGATCTGTCAATTTTGTAACCTGACACATTGTTGGACTGTGATAATAGACACGTGACGAGATAATCATCACATAAATCCACATACAGTTGTCAGAGCCACATGAACAAATCAACCACTTCAAATGTGTGAAGTTACATCTAATTGGTTCATCAATATTTACTGAACAGCCAAATATCCACTAATGCACCCCAGTAATTCAATATGGCTGTAGAAGGTAGGGTTGCTATTCCACATAGATTTACACGTTGTCAAACATGATTACATGCTGCTGCATATTGCACAATTAGTGCAAAACTTTTTTGAAATTAAACTTGACTCAGAATGGTGACAATTGCACTTCATCAGCATGATGCCAAAAAAAGGACATTATGTCACTTTAAAGTCAGTATAACACTGAATATGCAATATGCTGAATTATCAGGAATCATGTGATGACATATCCCTTAATGAGGAACACCTCTTACAATAATCATGTGACATGTCATCTAATGAAAAGAAACTCTTACAAGGATCACATGACATGTCATCTAATGAAAAACAGTTATTACAAAAATCATGTGACATGTCATCTAATGAAAAGCAACTCTTACAATAATCATGTGACATGTCATTAATGATAAGCAACTTTTACATGAACCATGTGACAGGTCATCTAATGGAAAACATTTATTACAAAAATCATGTGGTATGTCATCTAATGAAAAGCAACTCTTACAAAAATCATGTGACATGTAATGTTATGAAAAATATCTCTCACAGAAATCATTTGACATGTTATCAAATGAAAAATGTATCTTACTGGAATTATGTAATGAAAAATATCTCTTACTGGAATTTTGTGATGTCATCTATTAAAAACTTTTCTTAAGGAATCATGTGACATGTCCTCTACTGAAAAACATGTCACAGGAATCATGCAATAATGACAACTATCAAGCTTCAACATTCTATAGGTTCAGTTCCATAGATGCATAGCATGCATCAACATCTGACCTCAGCAGCCATTCAACCCAATGTTATGGAGTAGGAGACATGGAATTTATTCACTAATTATACTGTGAAGAGCCCATCCTCGATTTACACATCTCTTTACGTAGAGGCAATAAAACGTTAAGCTTAAATTTTAAACTTTAAGTGAAAAACAAAATGATTTTTATACAAAAACTTCACATCTCTCAGTCTATTTAGCTTAAGAAATTAAAATAATAAGAAGCCTTTATTATTTTTGTTCTAAGAAGATGAATGCTGTAATTAATATGATTAATGCTGCAGAGGACAAGTTTGTTTGCGGACTTTGTTTGTTTGAAGGGTCATGATGAGGAGTTACATTAATATGGATGGCCAGATTTCCAGTCAGCAGACATTTCTGTTTGTATGACCATACAGATATCAACAATTTACATTTTTGTGTATTACTTCATTGTCTTTGGTATACAATTTTGTTTGATTTTTGTTGGTTTAATGTTAACACATTATTGACTATACAATATAAAGTGTCTTACCCATGGAAACACAGACCCTGCCAATTAGGAAACCCGCAACCCTTGGATTACCAGTCCAACACACTAGGATAACTGGGATAACACAGCTCCCTGTGTAATTATAATGTCCTATGACCAAGTATATGGGAATGTAACAATCCCTTTTACCTTCAATGGTAAGGAATGTGCAGAAAAGAGAATCACAACATTATCTCTATCTTCCTCAGGAAATCTTGCTAACTCTGCCCGTATGTGTTCCACATGGGTCTAGACAAAAAAGATAATTAAAAAATTAACATAAATTGAATAAGAGAGCCAAGAATTATAAAAAGACCTTATCATTACAGATGTACTTCATTATACCTTGATTCTGTATATCATGGAGTAATGCTATAAAAATATTAAAAAAAAGATCCATATAACCTCCAGTTTTCATCATTTTAAACATTTACTGTGAATACATTGTTCTTTAAAGATGTATTAATTTTAATGGATCTCGAGACTGCTTCAAATCTTTTAATCACCGATTTTAAGACCCAGCAAAAGCTGTTTAAAAACAAAATCTCTGCACATCCACAAATAAAAATTACCCAGAAAAGATAATTGTTTTCCTTTACAAATTGACAAAAAATGATACCCATGAAAATATATGAATGCCACAGTATATAACCACTTGATTCAAGTTCAGCATTGGCAATCGTCTCTATCTAGCCACTGCTGTATTCTGTAGCTGTCAGATTTATACATTCACTAAGATGCCTTAGGTCACCCAAAACTGCCATCAGCACAAAGACGCTGTGCCAGATCTGCCATTTGAGCTCTGCATTTATACCCCACCTGTCACATCCATATTTACAAGCATTCAATAATTAAACATCTCTTCAATATGATATAGCACCTGAGTGGATAAACATGTGCCGATTCTATTTGTCCATTATTCAAGTGACTAACCCTCCAATACAGCATGCCTGTAGATGTGAATCAACATCTGCAGAATGCTGTTAACATTTTAAAGCCAAAATACAGATTGCGAGTACAACACTTTTATTACCTCTGTCTCCAACTATATGCTAATAATAATGTCCACATCTATACAGTATTACATTTATGAGTGTATAATTATCTATTATTGTGTGTTTGTGATTTGGATTTTTAAAATAGCTTTAAAAAATTTCAGTCATACTGCAATGATGTCTGCAGTGTGGCAGTTTATAGTGATGTCTAGCACTGTGGCATCATGCTGCAGACATGTAGCATGAATTCCCACCCAGTCACATTATCCTAATACTAATCTCTTAATGCTGATCGCCTAGCAAGGTAGATGTCAGTACCATTTTTATAAGTCTTTGGTATGACTTGGCCGGGGTTCGAACCCGCAACCTTCTGCATCCGAGGTGGATGCTCTAACCACTAGAGCAGTCAACTACATGTATTATTGAAATCCAGGACAAGTATCATGCAATATGAGAATGTATGCGGTTCTGGCTTGTGTACTTTATACAGTCATCATCATTTGTGGCAGAGAAAAGTGATGAAAATAGAGATGATTTCTAAGTAAATATTGACCAACCAGGATTTTTGCTGACTGATGTAAGAACTAGATTAGGAATGAACATACGCTGAGTAATGTATGGAAATCCGGTACATTATTTCTTTTTAACTGAACTAGATTAGAAATGAACACAGACTTAGGTGTTTATGAGAATCTGGTACATTATTTCTTTTTAATTACCAGTCATGAGCCTTAGACTTGTCAAATACAGATACAGGTATTCATCAAGACATTTTATTTTCTTACAAATATCTTTATTTCTATCAATGTGACTATCTGACAATCTTCAGAACTTGATTAATATAAAATATAAGTAAAAACACTGTAGACAATGGTAAGGTTTTGAGACTGGTGTTTTCTGTTCTCATGCCATGCTCCACTCCTGTATATACACTACATACACTGGTTTGATACATAAGGCAATTACTGACTCTAGGTAGTATGTTATAGTGGGAGGTAGCTGCACATATTGTCACTTACTTTGCATAACCAAACAACAATGGACTGATGTTCCAAGCTGATACTGGAAAGCTATCCATAATAAAATAATTCTAACTTCAGAATATATTTTTTAATTTCAAATATTTTGTGATGAAAGAACACAGCGCATTGACAATATGCATAAACAAGATGCTACAAACAAAATGCAATGCCGATCAGTAAGGTAATCCTACAGGTAGTGCATTATTGTGATTAATCATGCTGGTCAAGCATTGGTCACTTTCACAATTAACTGTGATTAATCAAGTTGGTCAAGCACTGTTCACTTTCACCATTAATTGTGATTAATCTAGTTGATCAAGCATTGGTCACTTTCATAATTAATTGTGATTAATCAAGCTGGTCAAGCACTGGTCACTTTCACCATTAATTGTGATTAATCTAGTTGATCAAGCACTGGTCATTTTCACCATTAATTGTGATTAACCAAATTGGTCAAGCACTGGTCACTTCACCATTAATTGTGGTTAATCAAATTGGTCAAACACTGGTCACTTTCACCATTAATTGTGATTAATGAAGTTGGTCAAGCACTGGTCACTTTCACCATTAATTGTGATTAATCTAGTTGATCAAGCACTGGTAACTTTCACCATTAATTGTGATTAACCAAATGGGTCAAGTACTGGTCACTTCACCATTAACTGTGATTAATGAAATTGGACAAGTATTGATCACATTCACCATTAATTGCTCACAATTATTTAAAATCAAATACAGATCTGTACATTCCAGTCATCTCAGTCTTCTGAACTTTTAATGATGCAGTAAGTGACCTACCCTCCTTCATTTCTGTATCCTGATTTGTATTTAATGGCACATCAGCTTCATTTGTCCAATATTAAGAGGCACCTATACCATGAAATTTTAGGTCAAAGTTGGTCCAATTATGTTCAGCATTTTTGTTTAATTTTATAAAGTTATGTTAATATTTTGTCTATTTTTAGCATTGACAATCACAATTGACAGTGGAAAAGCATCATTGGTGTAAATCTGAAAGGCGTTCAAGCCAGGTTAATATCAAATTTGATCGGTGTCTGTTACATGGTAATATTTGAACATGGTTTTTATACTGTTTGCAACAACAATCATATTTGATGCAAGGTTCCTATATTTTTTGAGACCAAAAGTTTGATTTCTTTTCAGGTTTTTTTCCCTCTATGAAACTGAGTTTTTCAAGGTCTATTTATGACCCATTCTGGCTTAGAAACCATGCATTTTTAAATCAAAAGCTGTTTTTATTTTTGAGACTCCCATCACTAACAATATCTGAATTAGACATGGCCATGAACTAAACCACAGGATGTATCATTATTGAATTTCATAAAAATCTGGGGGCCCCGAGTGGCCGAGTGGTCTAAAGCGCTCACCGTTACGGATCACTGCCATCTCACCTCTGTCTACGTGGGTTCGAGTCTCGGGCTCGACCAATGTGGTTATGTGAGAAAGCTTGCCGGTAGCTTCTCGTGGGTCGGTGGTTCTTTCCGGGTTCTCCCGGGTTCTTCCTCCACCATTAATACTGGCCGCCATGTATAGCCTATCTTGTGCTGAAAAATGGTGTTAAACCCTATAACAACAACAACAACAACATATAAATCTGCATACAACTCAACTGAATTCACTAAATAAAAATGTTAAATTTATTCCACATAACTGCATATATTGGTACCAAGCAAGGTTATTTTTTTAAAAGAAAAGGTCTGTTTTAAATTCTGACACTTAGCCCTTAAAAAATATGTACCTTAAGTTTTGTATAAAAAAGAATGAATTAGAAACAAAATACACTTATGTCTGGATGGTGCCCTAACATCTACTTTCAATGTAATCCAGTATATTTAATCCAGTCATTGTTAAGGACACCCACTGCATGAGATTCTGATTTTCAAATTGTTACAAGAGTTGGTTGATTTCTACATATGTAGCATGGTCTGATAGTAAAATTCACTGCAAAAGGGGGTGGTTAAAGTTACAATTGACAATGAAGTTTAACACCATGTTCCCATGGATAAGTACCTATCTCAATACACTTTTGTTAACTTTACATATCGGAAGGGGAACAGGGAAAGATAACTTTATTAGTGTTTCTTACATTTACCGAGATCACTTGTTAAAGATGTGCTGGTACATTGTAATGCTAGACTGGTCTTCATACCTTCTACATAAGAAAATATACCAATATAGAGAGGACTAAGGGGTAGCCAATTTACCTGACCAATCTAATTGCCTGAGTACTTGAATTGACTATATAAACATGTTTTGGTAAGCTCCTAAATGATCCACATAGCAACTGTATCTCCACTGACTGGAGAGTTCTGCAACTCTATTAAATTTCTGGTAAGAACTCATTAAATTTAACTCATAACCAGTTCAGTTACAACTTAATTACACCTTTTTCTGATCATCAAGCAGTAACTGAAAATTCATGGCTCTTCATTGACTTTGATCAATCTTTGCAAAATAAAGGGCTGATTCTGATAGGAACAAAGCTATTCTTTCTCCCAACTTGTTCCAATTTCCTGGTAGCATGGGAACCCTCTTGATGGCAGATTGGCATCATTTGTATAAATTTTAAAGCCCTTTATGCCAGAATGTATGTAACATTTGGGCAAATTCTGTTCAGTGATTTTTCAGAAGTCATTCATAAATTTCCAATTTTTAATAATGGTGGCCATATTTTGCACAATTTGAAAGCTCTTATTACCAGAATGCTTTCTGCCAAAAATTTGGCCATTTTGTACTGGGCAGTTTCTGAGAAGTCATTTAAAGCTTCTTGTTTTCCTTTTATAGTAAAGGCACCCATATCTGGTAGTGAACTGATGCCATTCATACAAATCTGAAAGCCATTTTGTGCTAGGCTGCTTTCTGTACAGTTTGGTAAAATTCTCTTAAGAAGTCCTTTAAATGTTCTCTGTTTATGAGTAATGTATTAATATTTGATAGCTGATCAGCATCCATTTAAAAAATCAAAACAGGTCTTCTTACCAAGATGCTTTCTATCCAATATAATCAACTTCCGTTCATTGGTTTTTGAGAAAAAGTCATTTGAAGGTTTTTCTACTGTCAGAAATGGTGACCATAGGAGATGGTGGATCAGCATTAGCTGTACAATTTGAAAAATCTCTATGCCATAACGCTTTCTGTCAAAGTGGTCAAAATCTTTTAAGTGGGTTTTAAGATCAGGACGTTTTCAATTTTCAGTAACAGTGGCCATATCTGATGATGGTCCAATACTGTTGTACGAAATCTGAAATCATCCTAGGATACTTTCTATCAACTTGGGTCAAATTCTAAATATGTTTCTATTTTATTTGATGTCTTATTGGCATTCTTTGTAATTCTTGAAAGATCTTCACCCATGATACTTTCTTTCAAGCTTAATCAAATTATATTCATTGGTTTGGAAGAAGTCATTTAACGGATGTTCTAATTTCATAACTGCAATTTATTTTTTGGTAATGGCAGCTATATCTGCAGGCCACCATTATTTGTATAAATTTGAAAGGTTTTCATGACAGGATTCTTTCTATCAAATTTGATCAAATTCTTTTCAGTGAGTTTTTAAAAAAATCAATAATTTGAAAGATTCCTTTCCTAGTTTTGCTGGTGGGTTGTCATCAACTTGACAAATTTTAATGCTGTTTATGCCATGCTGCCCGATGTAAAATTTGGTCTAACTAATCTGGTTGTTTTTTAGAAGTTTGAAAAAAGAAGTCATTGTTGGATGCCGCTCCATACCATAAGCTGACTTGGCCTTACTGATAGGTGAGCTAAAAATCTATTGTTTTGGGAAGATCACCTGTGAAGAAATTAAAATAATTATTTAATCATTATTCATTTAGAAGAAACTGATGACTGATCATAACATTTTATCTGGAATGATTGATTAGTGTTCACTGTCACAACAATACATGACAGACTATATCATTGAAAGGCAACTGGAGCAAAATGTCTCACCCAGAGGCACATGAAAAACATACCAAAGACCAGCCAGACATGAGCACAGTAAACACTGAGCCACCAGGAATCCTCAGATGAAACTTTAACTTGTAACTGTCTGAAACCCATGCAAGATTTGATACAAAAACAAGGAAGATAATCAGTTTTGGTGTTACAGTTGGATGATGTCACAATCTGGTAAATAATCTCTAATAATCTCATCACAACTTTCATCTATGCAATGAAATACATATATAATAATGATATATTTTGTCAGAGCCCAAGGTGGCTGAGTGGTCTACGGCACTCACTGTTACAGATCACAGACATCTCACCTCTTTTTGCATTGGTTAAAGACTCTGGCTTTGCCAGCATGGGTATGTGACAAAGCTTTACCAGTAGATTTACATGGGTGGGTGGTATTTCCTGTGATATTCCTGGATTCTTCCTCCACCAGATATACTCTCTACCATTTATAGCCTATCATGTGCTGAGAAAAGACATTAAATCTAAAACAATCATATCTTTGGCTCCTGAAGAACAATGGGTGAGAAAAATGATGCAAGGGCTTCGCATTTTCCAGCTTTAACATACGTTCTATTTCTCTTTTTGATTTTTTCCTCTTATCATAAGCAGCAAATTCAGAGCCATGCCCAATTATATAGGTAATCCCTGGCTATGAAAAAAAAGACTGTAGTTGAACCCCACTCTCAATGTATCACTTTAATTCAAAGTCTTTCTTTTATCTAACAATACTGTTAATGTAGGAGAGATAATATGTTGGAGATTATTACAAGTTAATGTAGGAGATCAATCTACTAATACAAGTCCTGCATGTGCTGTTTAATCTAATAATCCCGTCAATGTAGGAGATTAATGTACTGGTACAAGTCCTGCATGTGTTGTTTAATCTAATAATCCCATTAATGTAGGAGATTAATGTATCTGTACAAGTCCTGCATGTGTTGTTTAATCTAATAATCCCATTAATGTAGGGGATTAATGTACCTGTACAAGTCCTGCATGTGTTGTTTAATTTAATAATCTCATTAATGTAGGAGATTAATGTACCTGTACAAGTCCAGGATGTGTTGGCCATCTATCAATTGTGCTCCACACCATTTTACTGGGAACACCACGCTGGGCATAGTGCCTATAGATGGCATTTATACTACTTCCTGTTGTGGAACAGCTATATTGTGGGTACTGAGTAAAGGCAATTGCCCGTTTCACTCCATCTCTGAAAAAGCAAATAGGAAATACAGTACTTCTTGACTATAAAGCTGTTCATGCTGCCATAAAAGTGGACTGCCTTATAAGTGATGTTGCCTAATACTGAGGTATTTTATATACAATATTACTATCTAATAATGAAATGGTATTATTACCATACCCACCTTGTAAGTGATGTTGCCTTATAGTGAGATATTTTATACACAATGTTGCTGCTATATAATAATGAAATTGTATTATTACCATACCCACCTTATAAGTGATGTTGCCTTATAATGAGGTATTTTATACACAATATTGCTATCTAATAATGAAATGGTATTATTACCATACCCACCTTATAAGTGAGGTTGCCTAATACTGAGGTATTTTATATGCAATATTACTATCAATAATAAAAGGGGATGAGTGGTTGGGGTTAAGAATGTGTATTCATACTTTTTCATGTGTAGGGGTGGAGAGAGTGAATTTATTCATACTTTTCCATGTGTTCTATAGATTCTTCTGTTAGGGGATGGACATATCTAAATCCAACGTAAAACTTGTGTGGAGCTGAAACATACAGAAAAAAAAAATGTCCATTAAAAACAATGTAAAGCTCACAAGGGTACCTATAACTTACAACAGATTATTGTTCTGACTGATTCATGATTCAAATTTTTTGTGTTCTCTTCGCAGATGTTACAAACATTCTATAATTTGAAATTAAATCTGTCATTGTTTAAAAAGCATACATTTAACATGAGCATTGCATGCACTTTCCAAATAATTTACTCTGAGCTATCATTTTACAATTGTGTCTTGGTTTATTTCTCTTATATGTTGAGATCTTTCAGTGCTAAACAGCAATGTGTTTTTTCATTGGCTTTAAGTATCACACTTAAAAAAAGAAGACACAATGCTTAAATTAATTACAAAATACGTACATGTATACTTTGGGATTTTATTAAGTTAATTAACTTTTTCAGAAAATAGTACAAACTCAAATTATAAATTATGGTTCCACTCAGTAAACAATGCTTTCTAGATGCATTTAATACATATAAAATTTAACTGAAAACCATACTGTGCAACAATGTGTATAAGACAATAAGCAAAAATACAAAGTTGATTGAATTAATGAATTTTGTAAAGAATCAAATCTGAACAAAATCTTGAAATGAGTATAATTTTATTTATATTTTATAAAGAGATCTAGAATACTATCTGATGGATACCACTTTTATTGCCACAGTGGTGATATCACTTTTGGAACTATTTTCTTTCTCCATTTAGAAGTATATATGTCCTTAAATACACTATTCAGACATGTATTTCCATATTTAGGCCTGTATTGTTTTGTCCTTCTTCTCCTTCTCTCTCTCTCTCTCTCTCTCTCTCTCTCTCTCTCTCTCTCTCTCTCTCTCTCTCTCTCTCCCCCCCCCATCAGGATGAACAGAGCTTAAAACATGTCAAGATGTGTCAACTGCTGACTCTCTTGTATATATTAGTTAATCAATGAGAATGTGCATAAAAATGCCCCCCCCCCCAAGGATTCAAGTGTTTTTATAATTAGTTTTCAACATGAATCATACAAATTGTCAGTGATTGGACTTAAATGACCTCTTGCTATTCAATATTCTGTGTCACCCATATGGTATTTATACCTGTTACACTCAATGATTGGCACACATTTCTAAGAAAAACCCTTCATTAAATACCATAATTAAATTGTTTAGTCAGCAATTTTAGCTCTCATTACAGTCGTAATCATGTCTGAAATGGTGGAGAAACCACATATTGATGAATGTCGATTGTAACCTGAAATTAAGTTAAAAACAAAATCTGGGCACATCATCTATTACCAAACTAGACTGCAAGCTTGCCAGAGTGTATAGTAAATTTTCATATTTTAATGCAGATATAAACAAAACTAGAAACCAAAATCCTTACAAGCAAACTCAAAATCATTAAAATCTGTTGTTTAATGATGTTGTACTCAAAAGTCTGTTGGTTTGTTCTCTCATGTATCTATGGACCCTCCACCACACCAATGCTGACTGTATTAATCATTACTGGGAAATGTGTTACAAAACCAAATTCTTCATTTTCGTGTGAAAACAGTTATTAATTTGACAAAACTACATAATCTAAATACAAACCTGTTTCAGGACTTATTCTGTCAAGTATTTCCACCATCCCTTTTCCTTGAATTTCCGTCCATTTTTTGATAGGTGAACCTCCTCCAATTTCCCTATATTGTTCCACTATTTTGGGGGTGCGCTTCTTGGAGATGTATTGAGCCAGTTTGCTGAAAAGAATTTTTGTTCTTTCTCAAATATCTGCAATTTTTATTAGGTAATAATTAGGTTTCTTTCTGCTAAAAACATGTATTTTATACCCATCATGCATTGTAAAGTTTATGTATAGGGCATATTAGCATGAAATTGGCTATATACATGTAAAGCCAATTAAAAGCTAAATTTGAAATGACACAAAAAAGTTTTACATCTTCTTATAACAAGCTTTTGATAAAATGTTCATTATCGAATGTTTGGAGCTACTAATTAGTAAGATAGAGGTTCCAAGGCCACAAAATATTAATTATGTGCTCATTATCAAGATACTTTGTATATTTTGAGTGAACCAGTAAGCCAAGCAATGCATCGCGAACTCAGTCACAAATTACTAAATACTATTATTTTCCAAAATGTACTGAGTCCTGAAATTCCTGGGAAACCAATTTTTTTCAAGTAAGATGTTTTTTTCATAATACTTACCAATCATAATATCTTGGGAGAATTACTATTTCAAAATTTCAGCCCCTTCCAGGGTAAAACGTTTTTAGCCAAGAAGCTAAAAGTTACTTGCATATAAGTTATGCACATATGCCATGTTATGCTTAGGCTGTATGGATATGAATTCTGTACAAAGAACACATTTTATCCCAGTATTACTTTTTAAAAAAACTCTCCATTGCATTTATACCAAGACATTAACCTGGCCATAAAAACTATTAATTAGATAAGATGATTGTACGTTTGAAATAAATAAAATAGAACCCTGACAGCTCAACCTTACCAAAGACCTAGTTAATTTGTTCACAGGATTGAAAGTTCCGATCAATGAGGCAAACCATAAACACAATGCTGGGTCTAACATGCTAGTCTGAGTACACCAAGGTGTTCAAGTCAACCACATTTGAGATTCTATTTTATTTCAACAATTAGACCACTTAAATTGGATGATTTTAGTTAATATTTTGCCTTAAAATGGTTTTGTATTTCCCACTGGTACATCTCTAAGAGTAATCTCCCTTTGGAAAAAAAAAGAGAGAGACTGTCAAATACATTAGCTGCAAAAGGCGAGTGAAAGTATGAGTGATGCGGAAAAGACAAAGTATATTAATGACAAAAAACCAATCCAACCTAATTCTGGATGGAAATTCCTGACTTTCATAAGTGACATAATGATACAGAACCTAACAAATATAAAGCTAAATTAAATTCAGCTGAAATTTTCTTTTGACACCTACCTCTGAGCAGGCAGCTGCATCAAGTCTCTGTCACTGAAGAGTCGCAGCAAAAAGTCATGGACATCATCCAGCGTCTCTGGTCCCCCCATGTTCAACATCAGTATCCCTGTCTTTGGGCGAACACTTCAATAAAGTTATATTAAATACACCATTTAGTTACAATTTCTAAAAAAAGTAATGTGTCACTGATTAGATGAAAAAGTTCACAAACTGACATCAGAACCTTTCATACTGGGAGTTCTGTATCATCAGTCTCTAAAAATTAGGGGTCCTGATAGAAAACTTGTGGTTCAATTGAGAACTGAGAGAGTCCAATAGTGGGCATAAGATGACTGCATTCAAGACAAAATGAGGTTTACTATAATTAATTAATCTTATAGTATAAAAGTTTTGCTACCATTTAGTTTCATGTAAATTTTTATCTTCTTCATTTCTGTAAATATGAGAATTCTTTAATCAATTTATCCTAATTAAATAAAATTTCTCAATCAGTAGGACTTTTTTGTAACCTTTTAGGGATAGTATACATCAACGGAAGTTTTGAAGGACTGAGGGCCAGGGATAATTATCTAAGGTCAATAGGACTAGAAGCTATTACAGAAAGCTCTGATACATAATCCTGTAGTTGAAAGCTGATTTGTAGTGTTCAAGCTAAGAAGTTTGTATAGCTGAGAGGGGAAGAGGGGCATGTTTGACGAAAGAGACACTTTTGTTGAAGGAAGGGTTCATTTTTTAACGAAGGTCATGTGCAGCAAAATACATGCATGACACAAGACAGCATGTGCAGAAAATATCTAAACTCTTGCCAACACTTCACTAGAAAAGGCTATTTGAAAATGAAGGGAAAAATAAGTGAGAGCTCTCCTTAATACAGCCTACACCATAGCCGCATATGGAAATCCATTTTCTGATATGAACATGTAGTGTGCACTCCAGAGAACAGTCTTAAACTTCATGCTAATTAAAAGACCAGACTTGGGGCAAGAGACTTTGTTCTGTCAAGTGTTATGGATATTTAATTTGCATTGTTTGTTGTTTAGTTTTTTTAAAATGTCATTATATGCTGTGGGTAATGTTATTCTGTATAGCAGATCTTGTCCAAAATCAGTAACAGTTTTGTAATCAACATTGTTTACCTTTTTCTGACCGAAGGATAAATATTAGGAATGTCTTTACCACGTTCTTTATTATAATTTTAGTAACAGACCCACTAATTATAACTAAGATTTTATCTTGAAGGCATTTGGAACCTCCAGAATGAAACTTTCCAATAGGTAATAGTATTTTTTTAAAAATAGAAAATGCTAATTGTAACCTAGCTCAGGTAGAGGAGGATAAAATCTTGCTGATGTGGAAAATTATTTATTCCTCCAATAACATTTGAAGTAGAAATCAGTCTTGTTATTGTGTCCAGTATTTCATTTAGGCTGGAATTTATTTATTCAAATTATTTATTCACTGGAAATACAAAGTGCTCATCTAAAATAATATTCTTGGAAACAGAGACTTGGATATATAGTGAAATTCAAACAAGGATATATTCTTGGATGCTATTATTGTGATTCAACAAAAGACTGTTGGCACATCAGGTCATCACAGGCACATCAACACTTTCAGCATTGGACTTATTTTGGAATACCAATAAAGTTTATTTATTAGGACTTAGTGTTAGTAATTCTAGAAGTATTTGGGATTTAATTCACAATGCTGTAATTTCTTTTTTTAACATTTTCACTTTGTATTTAGGAAAATAAATTATTTGATGAATTTTACAAAACCAGTTGGTTTTCACTTGTTACTGTTACTTATGTTAAGACCATAGGGTTCTAATACAACTGACCATGTCTTGAGAGAGGTTAGGTAGGGTCTGAATTATTGATCAATCAATTTCACTCCTTGAAACTACTCAATTTTACCTCTGAGTGCTTCCATCACGGCGACTGTCAAAACTCACACTGTATTGAGATTTAGTAGGAGACAGAACCCATGCCTTTTGTCTCATACTTTGGGAAGGAGGCTTCCACAACAAGGCTGCAACAAAGATTTTATAAGATAGTTTAAAATAGCAAATTATATGCCATTCTTGATATCATCTTGTAAGGCATGTCTTATTTCAGGTAGTAAAAGACTCAAACTTTGATTTACTAGATGCCACATTCCATATTTATCAGAAGCAAAGTCCTTGCTGATGACAAGGCCACCCTCTGATGACCCTCTGATGATTAGCACGTGCTGATGATAAGCACATGCTGATGACCTCTGAAGACCCTCTGATGACAAGTCCATCCTGATAAGACCATGCTAATGATAAATATATCCTCTTATGATAAGCCCTTGCTGATGATATGTCCATCCTCTGATAATCAGCACATACTGATAGTAAGTCCAACCTCTTTTGCTAAGTCCATGCTGACAAGTCCACCCTCATCTGAAGTCCACCCTCTAATGATAAGTCAATTATGCTGATGATACGTCCACCCCCTGACAACAAGTCCATGCTGATAAGTCCTAAACCCAATGGTAAGTCTATGCTGATGTTAAGTCCACCCACTTCTGATAAGCCAATTCTGATGATATGCCCACCTTCAAGTGAAAAACCCATGATGCTAATGTTCAGTCCAGCCTCTGATGACAAGTCCTTGCTGATGACAAGTCCACCCTCTAGTTAAATAAAGGTTTGTTATGTATTTATCATTGTTTTATAATAGGCCCACTCCTATTTTTTTAACAAAGTTATTAAGTCAGAGCTAGGGCATGGGCCTATAATGGGATAAATACTGTAATATACATTGACTGTTTGAGAAATGCACATTAAACATGTTAACGTTTGTATAAGATTTTGTTGAATTTTACTTTAGAAAATGGGGCCCCGAGTGGTCTAAAGCGCTCTCTGTTACGGATCACTGCCATCTCACCTCTGTCTGCGTGGGTTCGAGTCTAGGATTCGGCGAATGTGGATATGTAAGAAAGCTTGCTAGTAGCTTCTCATGGGTCAGTGGTTCTTTCCGGGGATTTCCCAGTTTCTTCCTCCACCGTTAATACTGGCCGCCATGTATAGCCTATCGTGTGCTGAAAAATGGCGTTGAGCCAAACAACAACAACAACAACTTTAGAAAACCCCAACAAATCCTTTTCATTATGTATATGAACCACAAAGTTGATAAGTTTATAGTGATATTACAGCATATGCATTGTTGATTTACAGAAAATCCACATTCCCACAGTGGAAATGAATCTGTTCACACTGTTACCATTATGGACTGGATATATTGGACAGTGCTGAATGCTCTTTTTAAGTTTTACACAGTGCTGTTTTTATAGTAAAAGAATCACACACTACATGTGTGTACTACATGAAATGAAACCTAAATTTCCAAGGAAAGAATTCTGAGAATAGTTAGATGTTTCACAAAATATACAAAGTTTAATGAAAGTAATTTTAATGAGAGAGAGAGAGAGAGAGAGAGAGAGAGAAAGAGAGAAAGAGAGAGAGAGATGCTGCTTTTAAACAAATGAAAGGAAAAATAAATCACACACAAGGATTAGGATTCATTCTGTTATTCAAATAAAGCGTGAGAAATGTTTTGATTTATTTCTTCATTCCTCCAGTCACTGTTAAATTGCTTCTAACACATTTCCACAAAATGAAATCTATATAGGTACATGACATTAATAAGTATATATGGTGTAATATTGCATGCAAGATTCTCTGAGCAGCTGAGGATAAAAAGTTTCCCAAAAGTCAAAATCTAAATTTACATGGCCTGTAGAGAGAGCACAGTAAAATTGTTTTACTACTAAGAAATAGTTGTAATCAAATCATGTCACAACCTTTAAGTTTCAGTTCATGTCTTGCTTTAAATGTATGTTTTCATTTACTGTACTAGGAATGCATCACAAATCCCATGTTATCACTCAAAAATGATCTATATCCCATTCTTTGAAACAGCAACGCTGTCAAGTTGAATTTCCATTAAGCAAGGAATATTACATTTATATGAATCAGAATATTAAATTTGTATGAATCAGAGAATATTAAATTTGTTTGAATCAGAGAACATCAAATTTGTATTAACCAGAGAATGCTAAATTTGTATAACTGAGCTACAGTTTTGTAAAAACAGGAATAACTTTTAAAATAAACATATCAACTTGATGGTCTTTCCATCTTTAGAAGAAGGTGGCGCCCAGTCGACACATAGGTTGTATTTCCAGTATGCAGATTACATACAGAAGTAAACTTTTAATATATTTATATCCATTACCATCCATGAGAAGATAATGAAAATACTTTCAAACAGATCTCCTGTTAGTTGTCAGTCATTTTATTTCATCCTTTTAGGTCATTTCGAGCCATCCCATTGGATCAAAAGCATGGCTCATATTGGCCACCATGCCCTCTGTTTAGCACTGCATGAATGCTTTAAAAACATCTTATTACCATTTCAAATCTTCACTTAAAACTTGGAAGACATTTACAGTGTTAAGTTCAAAACAGAAGAAATAGTACAATTTCCTTGTGCAAAGAAAATCTCATCTAGAATTAGTCTGGGTGTGGGAGTGAAGATGAATAACAAACAAAATCCATCACACTGCACTTCCTGCAGATGCAAAACAACTGCCGTGGCACTTGTTTTTATTAGCGACGAAAGGAAACTATTGACAACTTCATTCCCCTTCTATAAAAAAAAAATTACAAATTTAAGCAAGGTGACTAACTTGTGCGGTTTGAAATCTGAAACCCCGGCTGATTCTGTGCTAATTTTATTTAACCTGTTGGCATGTTGTCACTGATAAAATATTTCAACATAAAAAGAGGTTTTCCAAATTTTGTTCCCCATGTATAATTTAAATACATTATAGATTATATAAGAAACCACTTTTGCATGAAGTTTCGCTGTTGCTTTGCCAAACGGATACTTCCTGTGTCATCCTGGGAATAAGCTACATTAAGTTCTAATTGGTGGTTATTATTTACTCTGGAATGGAACAAACAATAACCACCAATCAGAATTCAATGTAACATGTTTCACTGCGTGACACACTGGAAGTGTAGCTATCAAATAGACAAGATACGCATCAACAGAGTAACTTCAATAAAAGTGGCTGTTAAACAACGAGTAAAGTACTTCATTATACATTGGGAACAAATTCAGAAGGCCTCCTTTATATTGAACATGCAGCTGAGATAAAATAATTAGCATGGAATCAGTAACATCTTCACCTTGTGTTAATTTCTAGGTGAGTGGGTGTTGTCAACATGTTTTTCTTTTTTACTGACCAAACTTTTTGCCTGTGCCTGTGACATCTGTTTCAAATGAATTCTCAGCATGATTATTCACGACTGCTGAATATTAACATAAGTTGTACAGTATAAGGTAAAATATCGATTCTCCTCCCTCATATTGATATGTGTCTCCATATGGCAAAAGTATCAATGCATCGATATATCAATAAATTATTTCATCCCTACTATTAACATCAATGCTTCACTCCTCATTCCAATCTTCCCATTTGCTACACAAATTAATAAGCAATAGGATTGAAAGTGATGACTTTGCTTTTATTACCTTCAACAATTAGGTAGCTATTGTTTGAATTAAGTTTGAGCTAAAATAGAAGGAATAATTTTTAAAAATGTGTATCTTATGATTCCATTTTGAATGGCATCTTCAAATTTTGTGCAATAAATGACATCAAAATCTTTTTTGTTTTTCAAAAGCTAGTATTTTATTATTTTCTAAATTAGGTAATAAATTATTGACAATTTTATCTTTTTTATAATTACCTCAGGAGAGGAATTATGATAACAATTTGCATATGTGTTTTATGTTAACATTTTGCTCAAAAAGTCTTTACAATCTGTATGTAAAATGATGAAAGGTCACAAGCATTAAAATAAATCTTTTGATGATAATAATAATAATAATAATAATAATAATAATAATAATAATAATATTAATATTACGAACTATAACAATTCAAACAAATTATGCTGCAGATATTTTTAATTAAAGCGCTGTTTCAAAGATCTGTAATAAAAGCGAAATATTATAATTCCATTACGCATAAAACTGTTGCGTTTCGCTCAATTTCGTAAAAGAACTTCATAGAGAATTTTACTTTTTCAGTCCAACCATAAATCCCGACTATGAATCAAGATAAATTGGTGGATCTCATGTCAGATTCCGTCGAATATGTCTACTGGCAGTGCATATTAGAAAATAAATCACTACTACTATATTCAGTATTAAATTTTTCAACTCTGAACGAAATAAAATACATCAGTTTAATTTTAACTTAAATTTCAGCGACTTGCTGACGTGGTTCACCCATCAGTGCCTCTTGCAAGGTTTCTTACGTAAGATGAAAAGTCGTCAAAAAAAACACTTAAATACAGCAGATGTGCTGTTTATAACTGAGCAAAATATGAATCGAATTTAAAACTTCCATATTAAATTTTCACTGATTCTAAGAGAATGTAGCAGAGAAATGACAGCTCGTATGTTTTGCGATACCTTTCAGAGCCCGTGTACACGTGAAGGTCGCCATTGTTGTTGTCTTATAAGAGCGCCCTCTTTTGGGGATTTCGCCTAATCATGGGACTCCCCTTACGTCATAGTCCGTTGTTGATCGTACTGAACGTGTGCAAGTTCCACAACGAAATTATTTAGGAAATGCTTACATTGCTGCTGCTCCTTGTCTTGCATGATGCATCAGGTAGGAATTAGGTAATTAACCGTATTAGTCTCTAACATTCTCTTGTGTAATAGGCAAAAGAGATTTTCTTAAGATTTCTAATTTTTAAGATTTAATGTTTTATTTTTTAAACTTTTTTAAAGACATGCCCTAAATTTCCATGTGTGTGTGTGTGTGTGTGTGTGTGTGATTTGGATTTTAATCGTACTTTAACAATGTTTCAGTCATATGGCTACGATGCCAGCAGTGTGGCAGTTTATAGTGATGTCTAGTAATGGGGCATCATGCCGCAGACATGTAGCACCATGTCCCACCCAGTCACATTATCCTGACACCAGGCCGACCAGTCCTATCACTAATCTCTTTATGCTGAGCGGCAAGCGAGGCAGCTGCTACTACCATTATTTATTAGTCTTTTGTATGACTCGACCGGGGTTATACCCGCGACCTCCCGCATCCGAGGCGATGCATCCGAGGTGAACGCTCTAACCACTTAGGCCATCGGAACGATCCCCTTAATATATGTAACATAAGTTAGTTACAAATTCTAACATGAACATGAAAGTTACCTGATAATACAAATTTGATCCCAGGTCTTTTTAAACTTATGTCAGACGGCGCTCTATGTCGTGAGAGTTAATCCTTGAATGAGCTTAAATTGCTGGTCACTGATGCATCGTTTTCAGATTTGACTCTACAGTTTTCTATATCTGGAATTTCGCCTTTTTGGACATGAGCGGCCCCGGACTTCCATTTTAAAATCCCACGAAGATACACGGTTAGATCCAAGCAAGAAATTACATGATCCAGAAATGACAATGACGGAGTGATTTCAGCTACTAAAAACGTTCATGGCGAATAAATTGCTCTCAGCATTTTTTAAAATTTAAATTCAGAACATAAGAATAACTTTTAACTTTGTTATTGGTCAATTTGAAAAGAAACTAATCGATATCGATATAAAATAGGATTTTGTTGTTGTTTGGATGTTTAACGCCATTTCTCAGCGCATGATTAGCTATTCATGGTGGTCAGTGTAACTGGCGAAGGAAGAACCCGTGAAATTCCCGATAAGAACAACCGACCCACAAGAAGCTACTGACAGCTGTTTCACATATTCACTATGGCCGAGCTCAAGACTCAGTCTTACGCAGATAGAGGTGAGATGGTAGTGATCGGTAAAGGAGAACACTTTAGAACACTCGGCACCAGTCTAGGATTTTGTCAAATTGTCTAAATGCACTGAAACAAGTTCAAGAATTACAAAACCTTTCAGGAACGAATCAGCTAACTTTATTTACCCTACTCAGAGATCTCTAACGCGCAAGTGCATTGACCCTGCCCTGTCTTTAGGGATATTTTTTGCAATAAGAATTGCTCCAAATATAAGTGGACAAGTGACTCAGAGCTCTGAGAAAGGCGATAAAGACAACCCGTTAACTAAGTTTAGCTTGTATGCAGCACACTGGCATCAATTCCCATATATTTTGCAACACTAAGAAAATGCCTTTATTTAAGCACACAACACGGGTTTATTAAAGGAAAATTATGTTTGACTAAAGTAAATTTCATGCCTCTCATGTAGGCTTTCAGAACCGACTATTTCAGTAACGAGTGTCATATTTCAGAATTTGATCACGCATACGTTGAAGTGGCAGTTATTTCCTTTTTTGACTCATTATACATCCACATTTCTTCGGAATGGCAATATTTAAAGGCCCTGAGAAGTACCCACGGCAAAATCGATGTTAAATTATATGGACATATTGGGTCGAGGTCAACCTAAATATGTGATCCAGTACACACCGGATTGAATGTCACATTGAAAGTGGCTTACAACGTCCTCTTTTCTTGACCCACTGTAGTATCTGGCAACATTTGTAAAAGTCCATAAAGACTGAATAGTCTTGGTTAAGCTACTTTAGCAATAAAACTAAAAACAACAATTAATATTGATTTAATGTGAATAACTACTGATACATGACCATATTGAGACACCTTTTAATATGTTATAGTCCCACTTCTTGTAAGCCATAGCAAATTCAGGTTGGTGTTGTTTTCCTCGACTTAAGCTAGGCTTTTGAAACCCACATAAACAGATTATAAAGAATAGTCACCGAATTACAGGAATGCGCTGACCTGGATCCAACAAAGGCTGCAGTCGAGACTCCGTCATAAAAAAGTCTACTCAACATTTTAGGTAAGAAAATGTAGATATAGATTTGGTAAATATTACTTGAAAATGACAAATAAAGCATTTGATTAGAAAGGATATGTTAGAAGAAGAGTTGGCGCAGAGTAAAGTTCTTTGACAGAGGACCCAGGTCACATATTCTCGAAACTTTTTGAAATAGGAAGCCCAAGCTGAAAATAATAACCAAAATCAGGTATGACACTTGTCGTCATGGAAATTTGGCAGTTTTGTTGAGGGACCAGAGTTAAGAAAAATTTGAAAATTCTGTTTTCAGGCTCTGCTGTAATTAATATTCTAAACTGAAAACATTTTGGAACTTTCTTTCAGTTTGAGGTCGAGTTCCTTTGCTCGAAACAAATTTAATAAGAAAGTGTAGCATTTCCCGATCTTCACGAGCTAAAAGAGAGAGGAAAAAATAGTGGCATCCTCCTAATAGTTTACAAACAAGACGTTTCTATCACTAACATGGCTCATACAACCTGGAATGAATATTAATGCATAGCCTGCATACACTTTCTAATCGCACTGTATTAACCTAGCGACAAACTCTAATATAAAAACTATGTTATACAAGACACAATTCAGTGATACTTCTACGAAGTTTGCAATACTTACATTGAAGACGAGTCGATGATATGAACGCGTCGGTGATAAGTGAAGTCACACGATACGTGACGTCACATGACATATTTGCAAACAGTATATTGAACATCTTACGTTCGTATTCGTTTCAGATGAAATTTATGAAACGATCTGAGTGATTTCTATCGTTGCGAGCCTTGGTGAGAGAAGCGTTTTAATAACCCAACAACTTTCATAAATTTTATTTGATATTTGTATAAATGTAAGATACCTTGTGTTAAATGACAAAATAATGATTTTATTGACGAAGTTACAGAATCGTGTAGTGAACGAATTTCTCCCCAGATGACGAGGTTTGATGTCAATTCCAATATTGAACTATTTCATTACAAAATCATGGAAAGGTAATCTGCCTAACTTCTGAGTTAGTATCTGAGTTACTAATTGATTACATAATCATGGAGAAGTCATCAGCCTAACTTAGAAAGAGTTGTACAATTCACACCTTTTTTTTCTTCTAAATCCCAAGATATTCTTCCGAAACTTGATTTGTAGTCTTTGCATGACAAAATTATCATAAAAGCATTTAGATGCTTTTAAATCTGTTTGTTATTTATTTTCTTTCTGTTTTAGTTGGTAGGTTGAAATTTGCCCAAACTTCTAAAGAATAAAACATCATGGGCTTAATAGTGTAAATCAAGATTCATTCAAATTAGTTTCACCAGTCAAGCTAAGTGCCCAAAAAACTGGTTTTACCACTGTTTAGTTAAGTGCAAAACCTCGCTTTGTGGCTTTTAATAGGCTTTCAGAAACTTTCTTTTATGTTAATCCGCTCCTATTGACTGCAAATAATAAGTCGTGATTGAATACAGTTTTACCAAGAGGCACAAGGTAGGTCTTCAAGGGCTTTTAGCTAGGTTTGTACTCCATTTGCAGTTCAGGGACGAACCCCCCCCCCCAAAAAAATAAACCCAACAAAAAAACCTAGGCCATGAGCATATATCAAACAATGAAAGTAGAACTGACTGAACCACTACTAAATTTATAGTTGATTCTATGTACAGTAGAACTTCGATTATCCGGCACCCGATTAACCGTCAGTCTCTGTTAACCGTCAGGGCATTGTATGTCAAAATATTAAAAACAGGTACATGTACATATGGAGATATTATGATTTTTTTGATGATCTGGTCTGCTGTTTAATACTTTAAATGTATATATTCTATTATCCGTATATTCTCATATCGTCATGGTCTCGGTCCCGCACCCTGACGGATAATCGAAGTTCTACTGTAGTTACATCTTCAATAGCCAAGGTTCCGATAACCCTGTCTACAGCTTGGCATATTGAGCAGATATTTCTATGCCTCGGGTCTGTGGATTTCATTGGATGCGGCGGCAAGCCACTGCGTCCAATCAAAATTGAGTTGTTCAAATTTGAACACCGTTCTACGTGATCGAGACAAAATAGCACACAACTTGAATGGACTGATAACTATGCACTTTTTCAGTGCCGGTCCGTGTTTGCACAAATACCTTTCACTCAAGTAGACATGTAATGGCTTCCCTCTGGTACACAATCATACTTTCGATGTTAATCTTACGAAGTATCCTTCTTAGGCCAATTGCCACCACCGTTTTCGGCAGATGTACAATGCACCACGCTATTGGTTAGTTGGCATTACATACTAAGTGAGGGAACACATGAAATCCAATAGATGTCGCTAGGACAAAGAACCGATATAGCTGTTCGATCTGCCAAGGTATGGATAGGGTTATCGTTGTTGTTGTTGTAGGGTTTAACGCCATTTTTCAGCACAAGATAGGCTATACGTGGCGGCCAGTATCAGTGGTGAAGGAAGAACCCGGGAAAACCCCGGAAAGAACCACCGACCCACGAGAAGCTACTGGCAAGCTTTCTCACATACCCACATTGGTCGAGCCCGAGACTCGAACCCACGCAGACAGAGGTGATATGGCAGTGATCAGTAACGGTGAGCGCTTTAGACCACTCGGCCACTCGGGGCCCCGATAGGGTTATCGGAACCTTGGCTAGCGAAGATGATGTAGTTAGTGGTTTCATTAATAAACACTTTGTATCGGCTGATACTCGGATCATATTCTTGTCGTCCTAACAGTTCTGTTTAGATGAATTTTGCAAGACATTTTACAATGCTAGCCAGAATGTTCTGGCCGAAATGTGTGATACTTTAAAATTTGACAGCTGATTGAACACTTTTTGAGCTAAAATTAATGTAGTTAACAACACTTTAACTTTATGAAATTAATGTATGTAATCTCACAAATATATCTAAAAATTCCCTTGCAGGACATTTGACCACAAATACTTTGGTGTAGATAATCGTCATGGTTACGAATTGATTCTATCTGTAATTTACAAAGTCACCTATCTTGTATCTCTCGTACAGTACGTGTGTTTCATCATTATTTACAAGAAAAACGGGGTTGTTTAAACGATGTCAGCGTAAAAGATGATAGTGAAAATAGTCAAATTTTACATCTATGTAATAGCACATTATTCAAGGGGGAGCTATTAAAATCATAGTTTCTAATTTCATCTAAGGAAAGCCTTTTTTTTTTTTTTTCCAACCCTGAAGCATGCGTTCCTTCATTCCAGAAACATAGACTTAATTTTTAAACTTTGACATAATTATTTCAACAAAACATGAATTAATATTCTTGGCAAAAATAAGAAAAAGAAAGAAAATCCAAATTTAACACTAAGGTACAAGAAAAGGCGATCGAACCAATTAAGTTAAACAAAATTATTGGCAGTTAAGTTGAAACACGTTGTAATTACTTGCAATGAATATTAGTCTTACTGATGTCTTTCAGGGTATACTGTCACGATTCGTAAACTGACTACATATTCCTTGTATCTGGCTGGGATCTGACAACGTTTAGCTGCCTTGTTTTCGGGTGCTCTATTCCCTAACGTGGGAAATGAAACTCTGTCCTGATTTGGACAGATTAGATTGACTTACCTTGACTTACCTTGGGCTTATGAGTGATACCTTGTCGAGTAATAGAACTTGACAGTCGGGACATCAAGAACAAAATTGTATCAAAATCGGATTTTATTGTTTTCTTTGAGGTCTTATTCTGATTTTGCAATTTTTGAATTTTTAGACCTTAACTGCTAGAGAAAACTGTATTTTCTGCCCCCCCCCCCCGTCTCTCTCTCTCAGTCTGTCTGTCTGTCTCTCTACATCTATCTATCTATATCTATCTATCTATCTATCTATCTATCTATCTATATGTGTGTGTGTGTGTGTGTGTATATATATATATATATATATATATATATATATATATATATATATATATATATATATATTGCAGCTTTATCTGGGAGTCAGTGTATGTTGGCTTTAGAGCCATATTACTGTTACCTGTTCGGGCTTGCTTCCATCGTGCTCTTGACTCGATATCTACACCAGTGTACATGATTCAGAGTGATAAATGGACGTAGAAAAACATAGACTTATATGTTCAATATATGTAACGTACGGACATATACACGCACACACACACGGACAAATGACGATAATCTATATCCTAGATGCATTATAAGGGGAATAGCAAATCAGCACGAGCTTCATTAGGATAGAAATTTCTGATTGTCATCTGTTCAGCCTTTTCATTCTAAAGCTTAGTTTTATGGATTCCTTGTATTTGAAATAAATCCTTGTCAGAAGGCAACTCGAAACCTTTAGCGGAATTCAGACCGTAACGGGCGACCCCGGTGGCCGAGTGGTCTAAAGTGCTTGCCTTTACCCATCACTGCCATCTCACCTCAGACCGCGTGAGTTCGACCTTACACAAAGCCGAATCTTTCTCATGTCAGCATTCAAGTCAGTATCACTATGTGTGGAGGTTGCATGATATGACTAGCAGCTGTCTCAGCAATTCAAGTTAATTTTCTTTATTATAAGTTTTACATTTTGTTTAAATATTGACAAGAGGTTTTTAATTAGTATGATTTCGTAAGAAAAAAAATGAGAACGCTTGAACTTAAATTTATTTTGTTTTTATTTACTTTGTTTCGTTATAATTTTGCAGGTATATTTGGAAGAAGCGTGTCTATATTCTTCAGCAATCAAGAAAAATTTCACGTGCGAGGTACGTAATCTTTCTTGTTTACCTAAAGACCAAGAGCTGAGTCGTAGGAGAGTTTGCAATTTTACATTTTCTTCTTTTGATACAGTATTTGTTTCCTTAATTCAAACAATTTGTATGCCAACTGTCTTTAGGAACAAACAGGAAATAAAATTTAGCCCTTAAAAATAAACTTACTAAACAATAAAAATGGGTATAATCACACTGTAATTGGTACACGATATCAAATTAAATTATATGTATAATCCGCGGTAATTCTTGTACATATTCCCATTATTTTTGCAGTTTTAATTACAATTCTTTCCTAATCACATCATTAAGAGCTTTGAGAAAATCTACGAAGGCGACGCACCCGTTTCCTTTGAGCTGTACAGAGGTAAAAAGTACTATGAAACAAATATTGTTTCTAACGTACGGACACCTTGTTTGAAGCCAAACCGTGCATCAGAAATAAAATTATTTTGTTCTCACGTAGGTGAAGAAGTATCTTGTAGGTTTAAAATTTTAAATTTAAAATAAAATACTTAAAATTTGTGTTAGTCATTTGTGAAATACTGTCAGAAATCTCTGTGTCTGAGTGACATAATGACACGCCATTTGACCTAAAATGTTTACCCACGGCATAATACAGTTATGTTTCAAGCAAATTGTTGTTTGAACAAGGACAATATTGGATAGTCACGCGATCGCAGTCAACAAATCAGAACAAATAGTTTTGTCTGAGGTGAGATTAAATGTCTTAAACGCCATTAACCTTTACTCAGTGTTTCGAGCATGAAACCTTCTCCACGCATAGAACACTTGCTCCAATCGTAGATGTACATGCTTTTGAGTCAGAATAGTTTCGACTAAAATTTGGAGATGATTAAAGTTATGGCAGAAGAGTTTACTCATATTAATACAAAAGTGAAGGATATATTGGGTGATTATTTCTTTCCTTATTTATTTGTTTTAGAGATCAGGTCACCTGGCTACGTAGCTCTCTCAGATGACCTTGAGAGAGAGCTTTTTCCAGAGAATACAAATGCCACTTCTGGCAAAGTTTCAATAGACAGTCAGGAAGACCCATGGACAGGTGCGTTACCGAACGGGCCTTACTTTTACACTGAGGCAACTACAGCGTTAGAACATGATTCAGATCTCATAGAACCTGACGATATTTTGGATGAGCTTATTGAATTAAAGAAGTTCTTGTATCCTGATGAATCTAATGTTGATGACGATGATGGTGATGATCAGGAAGGAGAGTTGAAAAGTTCCTTCAGAGAAAAAAGGGCAACTCTGGAACAATGGAAACAGGGTAGTTATGTCGGAAACGAGGGAGAACAGAGCAACAATACGGTGCAGACTGAATGGGAGGTAAGATCAATGATTGCTTTGCTATACTGAAATGTTCACCCTGATACATTGTTTTGACAGTCTAGTTTCGTTCAGTCAGCCTCTACCGTGGCTCAGTGACAGCCTTGTCATACGATGCTTTGATAAAATGCTTCGTTGATCTCTGTTATTAGTAGAAAACGCTCAATAGATAGAAAATAGTAACAGGGCATGACTCATTATCTCAGAATGTATTAGACATATTTTACTGCAATTTTTCAAACCAAAACAATAGTAAAATCTTGAAAGGATATAATTTTACACCATTACTGATTTAGAAGGTTCGTCTCAATCAGTCCAGGAAGATGTCCATGTATGAATCGTTTTGTAATCATCACCGTTACGTAAGGCATCACTTCAGCTCATCCGCCTGTGAATTAAAAAAAGTTTTCAATATTTGGAAAAGTATCCTTTTAACTTTTTGGAAATGTAGCGTGATAACAAAATCTCAGAAGTGTTTGTTAGACCCTCGAATGGCGAAGATCTTGCAAAGCCTCGCGAGAGTCTGCTTGAGCAGACTGGATGTTTATCGAAGGTCTTAATTCAAGGTAAAAATACACACGTTACAAACAATTTAGACAGCAAATGGATACAGAAAACGACTATGCTTGCGTTCGAAGGAGCTAAATGAGCATGTTGCAAAAGTCAGTATACCTTACTAATATTTCTAGGTCTTTAAAACCTGTTATGTTTGGTCTGGGGGTCTAACGTGTAGATTTATTACTGTAAGAACTTACAAAGATACACTTCAGTTATGACGTCCTGAGTCCTGTTATTTCTCGACTATTTCTTGACTATGTTGGTAACAATAAAGCAGCGTAGTCCTTTTCATTGTATCAAGACATCATGAAATAATTATAGGGATCATGTATTTTTTGTGTGGTATCACAGTTTTAAACTTAAGAAAGGGTCGTTGAAAACCTAGCCCCAAAGGTGAGAGTTTCAACACATCTAAGGGATACGGACAACATTAATTCAACACACACACACACACACACACACACACACACACACACACCAAAAATAACTCATGTATGATTGCTATTCTTACATGAAATCAAACGAGAAACATGAACTTTGAAATTTTCCAGCTCAATTGAATGTTTCCCTGAAGACGGAGACACTCGGTTGTTATGGTTACGGCCACACTGATACACCTTGTGTGACATAGCTGGTCATGCATTTTGATTTAAGAATATATTTTCTTAGGATTATAGTAACATCAGCAATAATGCACTTAATCAGTGTATATTTTTAGTTGCATATAAATCAAAATGAAGTTAAAAAATCTGAAATTTAATGTTAGCACTTGAAATAAACGTTTGTCACATCAGTTGGAGCAAGCTATGTTTTAAATTCTTTAAAAGTCTTTCAGCAATGGCCCAGCTGATTTGCTGTTAATTCTTTGATAATGCGCATTTAGATTTTTTCATATTGGAATTATTTACAGCACAATCTTTATCAGCCCAAATGCACTTCCACATTCTTTTTCCTTTACATGTGCCTGTATATTTGATTTAAATGTGAGACTACATATTTGTATGTACGACTCGATTTTTCCCACCATTATGATACAATTATAGAAAACTTGGTTTACTATGCATGGGCGAAGATATTAGCCTGACAAGGATCATAACTCCGTTTAATTTTGTTGGAATTTGACGAATAATCGAGCTTAACCCAAACCCTTTTCTTTATACAAAGTTGTTTTGATTCCATGAAGTCCTTCAAAAGTAATTAAGCGGAAACGAAATTCATACTTCATTTCATCCGAGAGACTGGCGGTTATAGAAAACACTACCCCTCCATATATACAGCGAAAGCTTACAATTATTCATTGCTTTAATAAATATTATAATTTATAAATCATATAAAGTTTGTTAATTACAATTTTGAATTTATCAGGAAGTCACGGACGAAGACTATGGGCGAATTCAGAGGCAACAGTATCTGCAAATTTTGAAGTATGTCGGCATTACCCTAGGGAGTGTCGCTGGATTCTCTTTCCTCGCCTACTGTTTTATCAGGGACCCGATGGCTTTTATATTCAGCTTCGGTTCATGTTGCCCGTGCTGTATATTGTGTTGCCCGTGCATTAAGAAATTTGTGGACAAATATATGAATCCCGATAAGATAGTGAGAGATTCTATGAATAAATACATGCCTGGAATTATTATTAGGGAAGACGGAACCATCGATACGTATCCAATAACTGCTGAGGAAACGGAATGTCTACATGCAGTGATAGAAGAAATCATGGACAGTTTTTAATTTGGATCATGTGGACGCTAAAAATGATTTATCTCAAAATGATTTTCCATTCAAAATATGAAGGATTTCAATTATTAGTGCCAGTAGTATGGATATTAGCTATACTAGTAATGATCGGACTATGTTTCAGAACCAAATAATGCCTTTACAGATATTTCTTAATCCCGGTTGAAGATATTTTGGTCAGTCAAGGTTCCCAAGGCACAGTGCTTTACTGTTATTTAAAAAAAATACAACTAGATACTTTCGGAGTTTAAAAACATTTAGTGTCCTTACATACATACATACATACATACATTCATACATACGTGTTTTAATTTTTTTCTAATCACCATATCGTTACATTTACTTATATAACTGATAATAATGTTTCTGCAGGTGATGAAATTGAATCATTGTAATAACAAAACATGTAAAAGATAGAGGAAAGATATTTAAACAACGACCGCGACAAAACGACCAATATCATCTTTCACTAAAGATTCTGATGAGCGAAGTATATAGTAATGTGGCATGCATGCATTCTGAAGGATTGCCAAGGCTGATATTTTAAGACTTGGAAACATGCCAAATTCATGAACAGTACTATACCTTGTTGTTAAATGACTATATCGTAATAAAGCATTTTATGAAGTAATAAAATGTCATGTTAATTGTGGTGATGTTGTACTTGTATTACAAATTTAAACGATGTTCTGGAGTTAAAACAAAAATAAACATTATTCTCATATTCTTACTTAGGAACTAAAATATACACATATGCCGGTCAGCCTTAACGAAAACAACGAATTTACTTATGTTGTGTTTGGTTTCTTTCTTTAATTTTTTTCTCATTTTAATTGGGTATGATGAAGATAGAGAAAATTCAACGGAACAAGAGAGTACTTGAGAGATCAACGACAATTTTAATTAGACCAAAGGGAAACTTAGGTCCACAAGGCTCTTTTGCTGATAAGTCACTGAAGAATGACAAAGGTCAAGAAAAGATGTTTTATATGTAAACTTTATTTGTTTTTGGAACGTTGGACGCCTCTTTCTATATATATATATATATATATATATATATATATATATATATATATATATATATATATATATATATATATATATATATATATATATATATATATATATTGACATAAAACCTGATAGGTATACGACAAAATACAAGCCTTGTAAACAAATTAGTGTTCAGAAGATAACAGGACATTCAGCGAGGAATGATAGACCTCATTGTCACGTTTTCCAACAGTACGTGAAGGACTGTGCAAATGTTTCATGCAATGTTTACACGTCTTTATCAATGCTTCCATGACGCACTGCTGCCGAAGAAAGCTGTAAAAATGGCTTTCCACCCGATACCCAATACTACTACGGATTGCAGAAGAGAAACAATACTACCCGCCGACACAGCTCCCCCATATAGGGCCATAATCTTAGCTACTAGAGTTCCAGCTGCAATTCTACCTGCGATGAATCCGACTGCAGGCAATGCAAGTGTCACAAGTGTAGCAAGGGCCACGACACCAGCAATTCCAGCAGCTGAGATCCCTCCGAGTCATTTAAATAAACACAGAACTGTCTCGTTAACTACACCATTATCATCTTGTCCAGCTGCTGACCTGAACTTCATGACGAATTCTCTGACCAATGCTCGCTGGCCGATGGAAAGGCCCAAATCTGTGTCATCCTCAGACAAACTTCGAAGGGTTACTACATTGGTTATATCATGCGACATCAAGATTCGGATTGTCTAGTCAGTCAAATATTGTTCCCGTAATATGTCCTCAAAAGATGTAAGGTCTCCCTCTGAAAAAGTACTAAAAGATATTTTCAATCAGTGTATCAATTTACGTTAGGTTTCAATGAAACAAATGAAATGTTTCTTTGAAAGTGTACGTAAAACTAACGTGCTACTATAAATAAATCCATCAACTGTTAATCTAAGCTGTCCATATTTTGCATCAATGAAGACAGGATCAACAGTTGTATCAGCAGGATTTGAAGTTTGATATGCAGAAGAAGTCATTAACTTATACAGCTGAAATGTATTAAATATAGATGCGGATAGTCGACAAAACTTTCAATCTATTTATCCATAACTGTTATCCCTCATAATTTATATGCTTAAAATTAATGCAATAAAGGTGTGCAAGAAGTTCGCAAACTTTCAATCTAATTATGCCTAAAGTTTAAGCATCCTGATTAATACAATTGAAAGTTGGTAAGTATAGGTACGTAATAATTTGCAAAACCTTAAATCTTATTATCAATGGCTGTTAATCATGAACTATTTCAAATATTTACACGTTAGAAATTATGAGCAATCAAATATGAAGTCAAAACGTTTCAGCGTGACGTGTCTTTCACTGAAGTCATCATTTTTCCTGAGATTAATTTTTGCTTATCTTGAGTCTAAGTGCACTCTCAGTGAATTAATTGTTACATTTCTTCCACACGAAATGGTTATTTTTTACTTTGTCCATCCTTGTTTTCCTATGTCATACAGCTTTTCGCTTATTTACACATTTCGTACAGCTCATTTCGTACGATCGCTTTTACAGATCACTGCCATCTCACCTATGTCCGCTTGGGATCGTGTCTCAGGCTCGGCCTATGTGGGCATGTGCGAAAGCTTGCTAGTAGCTTCCCGTGGGTCAACAGTTCTTTTTGGGGTTTTACCTGGTTCTTCAGCTACAAGATATCCTAGCCGCCACGCGTGGCCTATCATGTGCTGATAAATGGCGTTTAGCCCATAACAAGAACAAGAACAACAACTACAACAGCAACATACATCAATGACTACCTATGTAACTGGAACTGAATATCCGAAGGTGAATGAAAGTGATTATCTTAAACTTACTTGATCAATTTTAGTGAAAGTATGTTAAAAGTTATCCTGCTAACGAGATTGATGAATCCGAATCACAAAAGTCAAAGAATTCAGTAGGGAAATGACCCCCCACAAATTTATAAAACAACTAATGTTGAAAAATGTTCTTGAGGAAAATCTTATACAAATTTGCTCCTGGTATTCAGCAACGGCTACGTCATTTATAAACATGAGACATGTTCTAAGCCTGTTCAGAATTAAGCTACACAAAGTACAATGGCGTGGCCTTTTTCTCCGCTACATAAAAAGCATCCGTACAATGAGTATACGGCATAACGGCTAAAATATGTAATAGTTACATTCATAAAATGATGTTGGTGCATCTAAACACAGCTAATGACGCTTTAAACCAGCCGTATACCATTCACTTTTACCTGTGTAAATTGACATCATAATGTTAAAGAGAAACATTTTCTTCAACAAGATTTACTGAAAGCATTAGAAAGATGATTCATATATAAAAATGCATGGCAGAAAGACAAAATAAACACAATAATATTTATATCAGGAAACCAAAAAGTTTTTTTTTTTTTTTAAAAAAAAAAAATTAATATATAAACTATATAAATCTAAAATTATTACGCAAAACGTTTCAGTTGTTGAAATAAATAACAAATCAACTCGAGGCATATTTAAAAGTACATTCGCGAGAGGTCTGGATGGCAATTCGTGTGGTGCGAGACAATTGTTCAATGTGTGTTGCAGTACCGCCCGTTTCAAAGCCAGAGATACATTTCAGCGCCGAAATAATTCCACATAGATCCGTTATCAAAACTGTTAAAACACTACGATCGCTGCTTCGAATGGATTATTCTGTCAGCTCTATACCCAGCTGACAATAACGTTGTTCGGCCAAGCAAATATTCCCAGCATCTATTAGAAATAGTCTTTGAGAGGATTAACTTCCCACTCAAATTAAACGACGTTGGCATCGCATTCAGGAAATCGTTGTTAGTGCCTTAAATTCCTCTACCCGTTGCTCATTAGCGAAGAAGTAAGGCTCCCGGATGAGGTCGACCTGCTACTGCTGTCCTAGGACGAAGGGTGAGACTATGTCTAGATAAAGGATCAGCCTGAAGCCCAAACGCACGTTCTTACCGGATACAAGCAAAAACGCATTTCGCCATATGGCACAGTGCACAGAGCATGACACTGATCTGCTCTGCATGGGCGTTTACTTGTACTAATAAATGAGTAGTTGGAAGCGATTCGAGGAAACACAGATTCCGTCTTTAGAGTCTTTCAACAGCCACCTCAACCGCAAAAGCATTTCCGAGAAAAGACGGAACATGCTCAGAGCGTGTGGAAACATTTTGGCTCCTAAAACATGGGGAAATGCACAGCATCTACCGCAAGATCACTGTGCGTCTGCTTGTAGACTTGTTTGAAGAATCTTGCGATACCTCGCTTGCAAACTGTGGTGTCAACCCGGCCTATCATTACAGAGCGCAAAAAGAAAATGAGCTAGGATGCTATTAAAAATCACAAGTATCCTGTTAAATCTGCTGACTGATATCAAAGAGCACTTGTTGATTGAAAATGAAATTCGTGCCTGCATTTCATTGGTGCCCATGGTTTGCAAAAACTAATAACCCGATGAGTCCCGAATATGACAGTGGAAGCCAAGGAGCTGGCTAACATACCCTAACATAAACAGAATATTCGACTGGACCATAACGCAGTGTTTGCCAGCCGTGAGGTTTCAAGTTGGTTGACCCACTCAAGCTCGAAGCGATCGCGGAGGCACATTAAATGGCAATATACTCCAAACAGACCTGTTATCTTGATTAGCTGCACGGCTGGTACTGTGACTACCCGCTGACACCAGAGGCACTGTGTCAATGAGAGCTGGCTCAGCAACAAGCAGCGTGGTTTAGTGAACGAACTGGGTGTGGGGTAATATCACTGAAAGCTAGAAGCTAGACTCCAGCCTGCATAATAAAGAGCACTATGTGGTCCACCGGACACTAAGGTTTAACCGAAACAAGTGGATGCATTCAGCTGAATATGAAACTCAGGACCAAAGCGAAGGAAGAGTTTGAGAATCACTTCTTTAAGTATATAGGAAGACAATGGAAAAACCGAGAAAGTGGGCCGATCTGATGGGGCATGAAGTTGAGGAAGACAAGCTGGGTCGTCTGATTGCCTCTCTGGCGTTCCAGTTGCAGAAAATCTTTAGCGCCAATCTTGTCGCTGTATATTACACACATACCAACTCCAGGTTTAACCGCCCAATCTGTACGTATATGTTACTCTTTGACCTAAGCAAGTTTCTGATGTACGACGTTTACTAAAATCAGATAAAATCTCTCTATGGTGCCAAGGCGAGCCTTCTGTACAAGAACACTGACATCGTGCTGATGAGCATTTGTGATGTCCGATACATATTGGAACGTAGGTGAAGATCCGTGCCTGCAGAACACAACCGAGTACCCATGATCAACAAAGCCAAGAGGGTCGCTCGGGCCATGTTCAGAGCCAACATCAGACATTAGCTCTAACACGACTGCCTCCAAGAGAATAAGAGTTTCGGCACCCCTTGTCCAACATAGGCAGCGACATCACAAAATGGGGTTGTACCAAATCACCAGAACAAGCCTCTCGCTGCTGGACAAAATGAAAAAGATCGTGAAAAGCAGGGTCGCAACTCAGACAAATGAGTACCTCAATGAGTTCTTCGGACTTGGATAAAAATGCAGTTGGATGATAGATGGGAAAAATCTGCGATTCATTGCGATTCTACCTCTATTACAAAAATCGAAAGTGGCATCAGCGATTTTCAATTTTGACTGATGTCCTCCAGATGATCGAGGAGAAAGTAGGTGGGATCGTGTGTATGCTGCGAAAGCATCTGGAACTGGTATTTATTTCCGCCTCCAAGACCGCTGTTGCCAAATTTCGTAAGAAGCTTGAGGGTTGCGAATACGTTTCGAGCCCCTGTTAACAATGTTATCAAATTTTCTCGGCGGCCCTATCACCTTATGAGTAAAAGTAATGCCATGCAAGCACTACGTACGTCAATTTTCACCCCTAAATAGCTGGCTATATCAAGTCTGCAGAAAACGTTTGCTATATAACTTTCTACGGCGCCTGATCCAAGGATGTTGTTGATCGCGAAATTTTGCCATGTCCCGCCCCGCGACAGCCGTTCTTTTCTTAGCTCTTATCCCAAAGAAGGGGAGTACGTCTACCGTCTCTCTGGCCTATGTCAAGAATTCCTTTGGCAGTAACTGATTACAGGGAGGCACAAATTGTAGTTTCTCGCGAACGAAGTTCCTACGCGGAGAACCACTTGCATAAAGACGATATATAGATGGCTGGCCAGGAATGTCAAACTTATTATCCAACGTGAACACCCGGATAGACCACACAGGGTCAGTAGCAAGAGTTGCACACCTTCCAGCTGTCCAGACTCATATAGGTACCATATCATGGTTTTGGAGCGCAGGCGTCGCTCGTCCACGCCAATCGGCCACATCCCAGATCCCGCAGACGTAGCCCTTCTCGCAGTTTTGCGTATGGTATGAACATGCTTTTAACCTGTGAGCAGTGTAATCTCGCCGTTTAGGGCCATAGTAACAACAGGTAGCAGTCGCAAGCAGGGCTACGCTATGCAGCTTTGCTTTTAGAAAGCAACATCTACTAAACATCAAATATCCGCTGGGCCAGACTTCGGCTGAACATATCCACTATGCCTTGCACTTGGCAAAGAGTTGATACATGCCACCCATAAATTCCGGCCGGGGTCAACCTGAAGCAGTTTGGTGGTCTGGCACTTATAACGACTGCCAACATTAACGGCGGATAGCAGAACCTTGTCATGTGGCAGAAACAAGAGGTCCGTCTAGTGAACCTAGTTATAGTTTCAAATATTAAAATCCCAGTCTGAAGATTTTGAGCGAAATGGTTACGTAAAGATTCCACGTTGCGCTATTCTATTGCAATATTTAATGAGATTTAAGCTAGATTTTTGATAGCTGATACACTCTTCCAATAACCTTGTGGGCTGTAGTATACTGCAGCGAGGTTTGTATCCATTGTGTTTTCGCGGCCTTAATACACTGAGCAATCTGACGCTCCGGTGGCAGCGATGTGCGAGTAGGGTGGAAGCAAGAAGATACATACAAGGAGACATGAAGAACGTCAAGCCATGTTTGATGTCTATCGCAAAAATCTTGGATTTTTCGAGAAGCGCACCATCAATCTCAATGTCATGGCTAAGTTAAACACCATCCTCACATTAACGTGACGTTGTATCTGGATTATGATGACAATGACAAACGACCCAAGGAAATTCTTGTCCACATCCACGCTACAAATGCATTATGGTGGGGTGGGGTGATTTTGTCCGAGCTTTGGTAAAAAAGGAAAAAACAGCTGACAGTTAAAATACAAAGAAAGTTCACCAGAATTAATGAAGAGGTCCATACAAAAACAAATAGTCTGCCAGATTATGTGCTACTTGCTGTTCCTGAATGAGAGCACACAGCGAGCAAGGAAGCTGTAGGAAAGGAACCGCAAAGACTTACAAAAAAGAGATCCTTTGTCAGAACAAGGCACTTCAGACGTACAGCATCGGACATTAAAATACTCTCACTAAGGTTGTGGCGTTCGAGAGAGATCTGACCTTACAGAGCAAAATGCCGACTGAAGTGCAAGATGAAACAGCGTCAGAAAATATAAGCCCGCATTACTGATCTGGAGTTAGTACGAGAAAATAAACTAATGGTTGCCAACGGTTTGAGAAGGACGCCTCGAAACCAATTTACCACAATTCGGGAAACCATCAATACAATTATTCACTTATGGTACAACCCTCGCCGAGAGGCAGTGAGCTCTTTCTCATGAATATGGTTTCCATGTAGCCTAGATTCTCACGCGCTTGGGTTGATCATAAGTACAGCTATGCTGGTGATCACAGGCAAGGCAGGCGCATGGACGAAACCCCCTTTTGACCCGACACCTAAACTCGACACCAGCAGCGCAAATGAACGGCTGAAACTTTGAAAACGCTAGAGAAAAGCAGCGTCGGTGTTGCCGGTATTATAGACACGACAGTCATTCCTCCCCAAAACGGCTGGCAATGCCATTGGCTAGCGATCGTATTCTCTGCGTTCTCTGCTCTCATGTTATCATTCGCAAGAAGAAGAGCAAATGCCATGACAGTGTTCTCGTTTTTAAATACCGAGAAACCAAATGAATGCAAGTCCCACGGAATTATTACTTACCACTAATACTCTTTTGTTCGCATCGTGGTGTTTAGCTTCTCTTGCTGACAACTTCTTGCATGGTGCTGGTTGCTGAATATATCAAGCGGGCAGGTCAAAGATGACCTCTTCATGCATCGTTGGCTGCTGTTGTTTTGCTTTTGCTGTCATGCGGACAGTAGAGCGGGCATCCGTATTAAATTAATATTGATGATGGTGCCTATCGCCATGTTGTCATCCACGATAAGATGTTTTGTTGCTATATCACTTATAGGTGCCAACTTTAAACTCTACGTCAATTGAAATCATATGAAGGTCGCACCCAAGGACATAGTCAAGCTTGCATTTTGCGTGTCCGAACACTTACTGGTACTTTTGTTTCGACCCGGCGAGGTTTTCTTCTAAGTTTCCAAGAAACTGTTTTTATGCATCAAACGCCTTCCTTGACCACAACATCAACTTTGTGTTTATTAGGTTCTTCCCTAGGTTCCACAAACGTATGTCCGAACGCTATCTTTAAGGCACCCTACATCAGCTTTAGCAAAGCATTTCGACTTGAAAAGTTTAACGCATGGATGTTGGGGTTCCATGGATCAGTGATTGGCTGCCAGCTGCTATTTACGTTATCGTTATACATCGTACCCATGCTTTGGTTTTCCCCTTGCTTCTGCCACCACTGTGAATTTTCATCGATGTTAGACTCAGTGTAAATGCTTTCTTAGACAGCCTTGACTAAAAGGATTTCAAGCGCCTTCCACCGTTGACTTTGCCAAACTTTTATCTCACCGCCTGTTGTTTCAGAATACCATTCCTTTCCACACTATTCTTCCAGTCGACGAAATGTAGTACGTACATGTACCTATTGACTATGGCAATAAATCCAATAATGAAACGCCATCCAGCCCATACACGTCGAGGATGAGCAACAATTCGCGGATCTACGAGCTCTCTGCGTTGCTAATGTTAAAGATGCAGACGACGCTATATTTCGCTTCGCTATTGAAGAACAGTACATCTTGCTATTCCATCTTCTCGCACCAGTGCTGGTTCTGACAATGCATGCTGAGTTGACCAGGCCTCTAGTTGGGCCCACGACACTCGCACGGGTGATATGCACTACTTCAAGTACACACGTGGAGTTGCGAGAGATTTCGCACAGACCAGGATGGAAATACAGGCTGCCTCCCCTGAAATGAATGCAGATTATAAATCGACGGCCGGGCGGGTCAGCATTATACCTGCTGAATCGAATCCGGCGTTACGAATCAACAGGCTAGCACCCGTCTTTGGGATTCTCCCATATCAGGGTTTCCTACAATGCACATACATAGCATAAACCCCAAAGTTTATCAACATCCTGCGGTTTTATGTCTACCTCGATCAAATAAACTCATCTGGGAATATTGTTAATAGAAAAAACACAAGAAATTGCGTACTGTCTCCTGTGTAATGCCATGTTGGTGTAGATGCGTGACTATGGTATTTTTGTTGAAAAACAAACACCAGTTAATATGCTAGAGCGCATTGTTAGCTTTAGTACCAACAACTGAGGATATTGTTTGTGAAATTAGTAATTTTCAGGAAGCAACCAATGTTCTGTTACTGGAAGCAGCGGCTTTTAGGTCTGCGCAGGCCAGGTGCGAAATGAGGACAATGGGTCCCCAAACTCAAATTTCTATATCACTGAAGAAATTCTGTGAAATATTCATAGACACATACAGGTTTGTTTTCAAAATCAAATTTATTTTTAAATAATCTGCTTTATTTGTAACCTAATTTAAACAAACTCCAAAATATTCGGACCCCTAGCTTGCGGACCAGGTGCAATCGCGCCTATCGCACCTCTCTAAGGCAGCTACTGCTGAAAGTGATGAAGATGACAATGATTCAGTACCAGCCCTTGTATCTGGAGCCAGCGAAGTTCTAGCATATCGGACATTATATGTTATCTACAAAATCTCAGTGTGACATACCTGAATTCTTTATGAATATTTGCATGGAACTAAAAAAAACGTGTGAACAAAAATGTTTAGATTAATGAACAACAGATGTATATTGGCAATTTCTTTTCATCCAAATAAATAAATGACTAACTTATTAGTCGCTGAGTTATTGAACCAAGACGTTTTGACATAAAAGTGATTTTTATGATTCACCGGCTGGTACATTTACCTTTATGTGGACACTTTCATCTGATTGCAAAATTCTATAGCTTATCATTTTTGTTCATGATAACATGTACTTATGCAAATGTATATTGTTTAAAAATTTCATGATTATTAACATTAGTTCTGACAGTGATCATACCTGCATAAAGAGCTTATTAAATGTATGCCCAACGTCATCTACATGGTCGAGCACATACACAGTTTGAAAATAAACGATAAATTTGGATACAACGCATTTCGGTAATAACGTCTAAAAATCACAACCCCATGTGACACGTTATAAACAATCTTTACTGTAAATGCGTTCGAATCTCAGTAGAATTCTAATTAAAAGTTCTCTAACCTGTATGATACTATTCTTTCTCTATATTTAAAAATTCAATTCATATTAGAGCGTATATTCTTGCAGGATCCATGGAGAGCATTTTCCGCTCTGTATGGGGTATTTTTTCAACGCACTATAAGAACCTCTATATATGATGATTTCCGTTGTAGGAATCCAGAACTAATCTGTGTATCCAACTGTCCTGGATGATGACGTTGGCCTCAAGGTGGGATGTGCCTTCCACATTTGCTATCATGTGTATCAGAACCATGAAGATGGTGAAGAAATGAAAGTTGCTTTGAATTATTTTATCAAACTTGAGAAGGTTATCTAAGGTGTCCATTTACTTTATTCAATGTATATCCATGTACATGCCAAGATACACAGTGAGTGATATCTCTCTTACTCACGTACCTTCACCCCTCCAATATAATGGATTTATAGGTAATGGAAACAGGGGCATCCGCAGAATGTTTTTATTTTCAGGATGGGGGCAAGTATGTAGTGGTCACCTATTAAGTTTTATGGATGTAGTCCAACGGGGGTTGGGGGGCAAGTGTCCCCTCCCCCCCTTGCCCGTGTGGAGGTGACCATCAATGGATAGCTATCACAATCTGAGTGAAGCAGCTAAAACAGCATGAAAAGTAATATCTGATGCTGTTTAAAACAAAAAGTAAATAATGTGTAATTTTGTTCAGCATGTAGCTAAGAACATACATCAACAAAGTGGTTCCACTAAATATATTTAATTCTTTTGTAGCTGTAATAAAATATTGAATATAATTGTTTGCTTTTGTCTGATCTACCTCAGGAAACAGCCCCAAATCAATTAATTTTGTATGAAACAGATTTGGACTCAACTCTTCTATGTACATTCTAATGGCTATAACCTGGAAACAAAACAGATTGTATAATTTGCTTGAGTTTAACATTGTTTAAAAAGGTAAGTGAGTGAAACTCATGCATTTATTTATGAAACCCATTTTACTGACCCTGAACAATGGTCAAAATGAATGTTGACTGAATAGTAGGTAGTAGCTATTACCTCATTCCTATTCCTGGGTGAGTCTTGACTTGCTCATACAAAAACTTGACTAAATTGTTTTAAAGCAGGGCATCAGCTAAACAATAGAAACTTAAACTATCAACAAAACCATGCTAACAGCATTATACCATTTTTTTCACAAACAATATCTGGTCAGCTGCTGTCATTGTTGTATATTTGTAAATTATTATATGCATATTTACATTTACATTTGGAATATTCATGCCAGAAACCTGGGTCAGTCTCTTGGCCACATGTGAGGACCTGCTGTCCAAGGCTCTCATTCTCCATGACTTAGATTTTTTTGTGTGCAAGTTTTTGTAACAACATTATATAAAGTTATCAGTAAGCATCTGCCCTTATGAGTTTGAATGTAGGAGATGCAGTTTTGACCCCCAGAACCTCAGAGAGCTTAATGAAGAAGTTTTACTTTGTGACCTAGTTTAAACTAGTTAAATATAAATATATATATATATAAATATATATATAATATATAAATATATATATATTTATAAATAAATATATTTATTTATATTTATAAATATTTATAAATATATATAAATATATATATATAATATATAAATATATATAATATATAAATATAATATATAAATATTAATATTTAAACTAGTTAAATATTAATATCGCATCTTCAGATACACTGTTACCTTAACTAATCATCCTTCAGTATAAGCCTACTTCACTTATAACACAGTCCATGTACAGTGTTATCTTAACATCCCTCAGTACAAAGCACTATCAGTTATAGCACAGGCTACTTGTGTGACTCACATGTACAGTGTTATCTTAACATCCCTCAGTACAAAGCACTATCAGTTATAGCACAGGCTACTTGTGTGACTCACATGTACAGTGTTATCTTAACATCCCTCAGTACAAAGCACTATCAGTTATAACACAGGCTACTTGTGTGACTCACACGTACAGCGTTATCTTGACATCCCTCAGTATAAAGTGCCATCACTTATAACACAAGCCACTTGTATGCCTCACATGTACAGTGTTATCATATGGAAACAACATTCTGGGATATTTTAAGTGTATACAGCCAGATATGTGCCTTACAGATCCTATCCCAGTCATTCTTACACACACACACACACACACACACACACACACACACACACACACACACACACATATATATATATATATATATATATATATATATATATATATATATATATATATATATATATATATATATTGTTATGATATTCGGGACCATTGTTCTCTACCAATAAGTTAGGACTCATGGTCAAAATTATTGCCTATGAATATATTCCTAGTCTATTGAAGGGCATTTTGTTGCAATGATACAAGAGTTAGACTTAGGCATTCTTCTAAAAAGATAATTCTCTATTACTTAAAAATTAAGCATTATGATGTAGTTGTCTATGTGTATTTTGATGAGAGTGCACAGTGAGTAATAAGGCATTGATGCTGATCCAGGAGCGAAATCTTTGATCCATTGCACGGCGTTTTGTTTATAAAATGGAGGATGACCTATGACAACAATGTCACTGTGAGTTCATCTTTGTAAGATATTTTAAATTAAGATGTGATTTCTTTATTAAGATTTGGACATAGTGGAAAGTTCAGTACTAGGAAACAAATGTGGAGACCATATAGGAAATGTTATTGTGACCTGAGTCCTGTATGTGCCATGTCTATAAAAGTTTTAAATGGTACCCCAAGTTCATTATCAATGAAATTTTGATATGTTGTGTATATTGACTTTAAAATAGAACAATGCAATTAAAAATTAAAAAAACTAAATTGGAAAAGATTAAGATGAATGTTGTAAATAAAAATGAAAATTTTTAAAATTATGCAAAAATATGCACATGTATAGAGTCTGTGTGGTTGATACACATCATTATAAGCATGTAAGTATACACAATCCTTACTTAAGCTGCAATATCTTTAAAAGTCATAATGAGGCCTTTATTATAAAATATGAAGACATCTTTCCAGTTGATATTGCATTTTAAGGTCATTTAAAATATTTATTATGGGTCCAAGCTGTTTATTTATGTGTTTATCATGGGGTGACTATATCAATAACAACAGAGTTATATGGTACACATAATGAGAGGATGGTGTGTGTGTGTGTATTTTGGATTTTTAATGTAACTTTAAAAAAATTTCAGTCATATCGCAGTGTGACAGTTTATAGTGGTGTCTAGCACTGGGGCATCATGCAGCAGACATGTAGCATTATGTCCCATCCAGTCACATTATCCTGACACCAGGCCAACCAATCCTAACACTAACCTGATAATACTGAGCACCAAGCGGGGCAGCTGTTAGTACCATTTTATAAGTCTTTGGTAGGACTTGGCCAGGGTTTGAACCCGCGACCTTCTGCATCTGAGGCAGATGCTCTAACCACTAGGCCACTGGAACCATTAAGGATGGAGATAGAAACCCTATAGCAGAGCCAAAGCATGTTGTCTTCTAATCCCTTTAAAACTGTCAGAGAATGAAAAATGTGTAAAAAAATATAGTTCAAATGGATAAAATATTCTCTCCCCAGTCTGTGTACCATTGGATGTAAGAAAGCAACAAAATGGTGTAAGTTTAACACAAATGCATTCCTTTTTATTGTTCATTGTGACATTGATTGACAAAGTGCAGCATTGTGGCATAAGCCGATATCCTATTCTAATGGACCATTTTACTTTATGCGTTATTAATTACTAATAATAATAACTGACACCCTCAACATTAGACCAGAAATGTTCAAACAGTTTATTGAATTTAACTTTGCATGACTGATCTTAACATTGTTACATATCCCACAAGAGCAAATATCCATATATTTTAGAATGTTCGTGATCAGAAGGTCACATGCAGCACATTATATAGGATCTTACTGTACCTATAGTTGATCATTATGGCACATATCTGGCTGTATGCACTTAAAATATTTCAGAATGTTATTTCCGTCATGACTGAACCATTCAACTTAACAGTTGTTAACTGACACTCTTAAAAAAACTCTAAAATGTTCAAACAGATGATTTGAATTATGTTTGCACATTTGATCTTAATAAGTACATGGTACATGTCCCGTATATGCAAATGCCCATCCTTGTTTACAAGTTTTGGGGATCAGAATTTCACATTTAGTTGATGATATAGGATCTATTAGTAACTATAGTTGATCTGTGAGGATCACAATGGCTGTATTTTCTTGCAATATCCAAAATTGTTATTTTAATCATGAATAAGCTTACATGTGGTAATTGTTTTGAAATTCAATACATTGTCATCTAACTTCCATGTACATGTATACTGATATGTAGTAATTGTTGCACCAATCATCAAACTTCACCATCCCCACATTAATACCTTAAACTCTATGGTAGCTAGTTTACATTGTTAGTTATTTAGCCTGTTAATGGCTGAACATAATCTGATAACATACGTTTAGAAGCCTCATATATTTTTGGGATGAATACGTACTTTGATATATGCTTATTGTTTCTCATTTTTGAGTGTCACTATGGCACTATGTCAAGTTTGGTGTTTTTTACTATGTTTGCACTCTTGATTGTCATTTTAATATCTCCATATCTATCACATTTGTACTTGATTTACCTACTTCTTACTGATCTATAAGATTAAGTGAAACATAATATAATTTTCAAGTCTAGAAGAGTTGGATTAATTTGGAAGCTCCCCATTAGTCAGATGGTGATAAATATCCAACATGCCTGCCATATGTGACCAGGATTAGTTCGTATTACCGCAGTGATATAAAGCACCTGAAAGACATAGCTTAGGTCTTCATGAGAGACTCAGCACCATTGTTCAGTAAGGTTAATTCTCCATGAATGTGTACTTTACCTATTAAATGGTCACCTTTTGTGTTTATTGACATTGAAATGTAATGCATTTTTACTACAAAACACATTACTGGCCCCTCAATATGGACAATATTTATACTATCAACTGGCTGAGTACCTGATTCAGTAAATGTGGAACATAACACTTGTTATCGTTTCTTTAGTACGTACACATATGGTTTTGAACAGACATATTGCAGATCGTCGATATAACTTTTCTTTGGAGTTAAATAGCCTTACAGTGCAGGTGCGTCGTAAAACTACAACCAACCAATCAATCAAGCAGATCGTCGAGTTTCTCGAGCCAACTCCTTAATTTATTAATGTATGAAAGGATCACGTTATTGTCTATGAGTAGTCGTACTCGTTGGCCCCTAATTCCTGAGCAGAAGCATTGCAAAATGACGAATACTTGCAGTTGGCTCTAGGAGATTAATGTATACATTCTTTCTTCTGATGAATGATGGCTCTCTATTGGCAAGATAAACCATAGTGTAAAGTACTTCACTATGTTAATATCACTTCTAAGTGCCACGCTATGCTGGGGTACAGAGACAGGGCGATCGATGAAATGCACATTTTGAATATCAGTAAACATGTTTGCGCCATTTGTCACACAAAAACACGAGACTGTCAAATGCACCCTTATGCAATTTCACATTGTTGTCCTTCTTTGTATCAAGGACTCTGTAGTACAGGGACGTGTACCGGGCAAGGAACCCCATGTTCACTGGCAACCATATTTCAGATTAATCTAGCGAAATCCAGAATGGGAAAGGAACGTTGCCACAGCAACTGCTGATACTCAGGCACCAAGCTATCAAGTTTTTATTGTGTAAGCGCAGTCCTGTGAAAAGAATGACACAATATCTTGAATAATGAATCCCATGTTATTCACCAAATAAAGGTCTTGTACATTGTTTTTACACAGTCATTGGATGTCTTGCCTGCAGTAAAATTCATCAATGTACACTACATTACAATGGCTGACTTTGCGCCGGTATGGGCTTCAATAACTTTGTACATACCTGAACAGCAGAGGTCCAATCTGAAATGCAAGTGAAATCTTAAAACGTGTCATCCCATCATAATCTTAAATCGGTGCAAAGCATGAGTGGGAATTAAACAATATGCCTCTTTTAAGTAAATGGAGGCACACCAGCATTTTTTCTTCATTAGATTGATGACAGAATGTAAAGATTCCAACTTAAAGTAACATTTTTGTATGTATTTATTAAAGCGTTTACGGTTAAGCATTAATCTATATGAATCTCCCTTAATCCTGGATCTTAGAAATACGCCCAAGAGGAAACGTTTTATTGACATGTTGGAGCAGGGCCGGACATATTTTTTCACAATTAACTTCAAGCAGTTCCACATCGTCACTGAAGTTGCTTTGGGGGTCGAAAGTTTTCGTTAGGAAACTAGTCACATTTAAATTTATATTCCAGTAAAGTCGTTAGAATATAACTTTCAGTCGTTACTATTTTATTTCTGGAACTGTGACTCTGTTTTGCCAGCAATGATATTGGCAGGGTAGCATTATGTTAATAGGACCGTAAGGAAAATACCTATTTAACTGGGATGTACATAAACTGTTGGTGAGAAGGCGAAGTATGACACTTTTCAAATCACATTAGGATGCGTCTAGAGACCTGTTTGCCTCTTCATTTGTAAGAAAAAAGTCCCGTTAAGGGGGATTAGAGGGAATGAAATTATGATATTGATCATGCTCCCTTGAACGTTTTGCACTTGGATGTCAGAAAACATATCATGGTCTTAAGTTTTTTCTCTCCAAATTTTCCTTCCACACTGTTAAATTCTTACATTTCGTTGGCAGCGTTAACCGCATATGGCAAAATTCACGACAGTAGCAAATTGTTAGAAACGGCAGGCCCTATAGATCCTGGAGTTAATAGTACTGTGACAACTCTGCCACAAAATGTTCTGAAGAACCTTCATTTTCGATGCTTCAAGCAAAGAGGCTTTCTAATTCGTCCATCGGAGTTGTCCGAGTGAGTCATCATCGTTGGTTTTTTTTTTTGGGGGGGGGGGAGAGGGGATTCCTCGTCGATATCATATATTTGGGATCTATGAAGCGTCTAGTTGTGTATGCTCGTTTTAGAAGATTCTATAGCCAACATTTGACTTCGAAGTGATGTCGTATTAATAGAGAGCTTTTGTAGGAGATCAGCTTGTTGCTCCCACTGCTGTTCCATCACAGCGCACTGATTATTTAGATGGCAGGGTACAGTTTCGTAAATTGGCCCCTGACAAATTTCTTAACTTAAGGCTATGGTGTGACTTTTTCAACTATTATTGTTTACTAATTAAAGATATGGATATATTTGTGAACTAGGTGTTTCGGGCTTGTGTTGTTCTTGATATTGATGTCAGACATGCAAGCCTTCCATAGTTACTCTGCAGTATGTTGATAGTGAAATACCAGTAGTTGGCTAGGAAGAAGAGCTAGCCTCCCATAGCAGTAAACACATGGGTTTGGGGCAAGTAGAATATCTCAAAAACGGCTTGGATGACAACTATTTTCAACTGCATCAGCCTGTTTAGTACACACTGTCTTGCAGAATTGTCATCTAGGAAAAGGGCTTGTGTTTGCACTGTGAGCATCACATGGTGTCAAAAATGACCTTCGGACATGAAAATTGCAGGTATAAATTTGGGGTTGGAGTGCATAAACTTCTTCTGCTATGAACTGCCACTGACTTCTCTGGTCAAGCGGATAATATTCTTATGCTTTGTTTTAATACAGGTATCTAAAAATGTGGACCTTCTTGACCTCACTTGTGTATTTGATTTTTATGATTTTTTGTACTAGGTCACTGATTGCGGCATTAAATTTGTACATAAAAACTGGCCCCTGCCCCCTTATGTGGTCTGTACGCGACAGTATTTGTGTCATAAAGGTACATTGTATTTAATTCAATAGTTTTCATAGATCTGATATAAATATTTAATGGGAAAGGAACATGAGATAATTTCCTGCTTGTTTACTTGTTTCGACAAGATAAACGTGTTTTCAAAACTAGTTATGTTGAAGAACAACATCAAAGAGACCACTCGTGTTAATTTCATGATTTGATAAATAAAACGATATACTTCAGTGCTTTAGAAAGATTTCCGATTGCTCTTCATGATTATAACACGAAATAAACAGTCCTGAAATGAACACTATAAAAACAGAGAACTAATGGTGTGTGATTTTTATTTTTAACGTAGCTTTAAACATTTTTCAGTCATATCGCTATGATGTCTGCAGTGTAGCAGTTTATAGTGATGTCTAGCACTGAGGCATCATGCCGCAGACATGTAGCATCATGTCCCACCTAGTCACTTCATCAATGCATCCATTCTAAAGTCTCTGACTCTGTCACTGTCTCTCCCTCTGTCTGTCTATGTCAGATGCGACCGTGCCTTGAATGAAGGGAGGGGATCGTTTTCCTCTTTTTATTAATTGCTTTGAACAATATTTGATTTTCAGCAGTTAATTGCAGACACCCAGGTTCCACATTTTCACACCTAATGATACACACTCTATGTCCTGGAGTATGTATCTCGAATGATCTAGTGCATGCCATACATATGCCCTTATATTACGTATACATGTTTGATTATTTAATCTATAATATTGCAATAGAAGGTGGGTGCAATATATGAATGTCGATATTATTTTCTGTGAAGGCAATGTTTTGTTTTAACTCCTGAATCTCTCCGTCAACAGGCTGTTTAATGATTAATCTTTGACCTGAAGCTGGTTGCCACATATACAGCTTATTAGAATAACTTGACCGTGACACTGATATTGACAATTGTACGAAAGCGTTTGTGGGCTATTTGTAAACACATTAATTTTTGTTTGAGATTTATGTTTATATTAATGCAAATAGTAATTGGGTCAATGAATAAGTGATAATTAACGCTTGTTCTAAACTTAGATCGTTTAGTTCGTGTGATTACTTCAAGTTATGTTCCCGTTTTGGTTCTTACACCATGTATTTTGGCCACGTGACTTCAAATGAGAACAGAAGAAACCATACATTGTTATGAAATTCTAATTGATAGGACTCCCTAGATCACATTATTGTTATTGCAGATAGGTAAACATTTAATCAACTAACACTATAACAACGGTGTAATTCTTTTTGTTTCTGAAACTTCATAAACATGAAAAATTCTGAAACATTTCAAAGCTAATTTGAAATAATTCCTATAAATGTACACGAGAGGACAAGCACAGATGTCTTGACACCAAAGTGATCAGTTATTCATTGCATAGTTTCTGCTGTATTTTTAATTTCATATACCAAAATAATGATGTAATGACCAAGACGAGATCATAAATCGTAAAAGAATGCATTTAAGTTAACACAAAAACAACTATAACAACAACCACAATACTACCACCTCCACCACCAATAATAATAATAATAATCATAATAATATCATCATCATCAATAATAATAATAATAATAATAATAATAATAGTAATAAAACCAATAATAACAATAATACATAGACCAAGTTTATATGTTATAAGCATAATTTTGTGTTGGGGAAAACAAACTGGACTATGAAGGTAGTATTATCGTACGTCAAATAATTTTGCAATATAAAAGTAAAATTAGATTTCATTATTCAAATATAATTTTATTCAATAATTAAGTGCTAGTGTTTTTAATTATAACATCTAGTAATTTGTAATTTAGCCATGATCTAAAGAAGAAGATTTTGGTAAGGTCCAGTGTGTTGTTATATCAGTATATGAACATAATTTAAATCTTTGAAGTGGTCCAGTTAGGTTGTGGAATTATTTATCATCATGGTTAAAATCTGACAGAAACTTTTCTTTTCAAAAATGGATTAAAGTTACTTAAACGTTCCTCTTTCGTTTTCCATGACAAAATTGGTGACAGTGGTAAACGCAGAGCAGCCTTAACTTTGTGTGTCATCCATCCTCATTTGTGTCAACATTTAAACAAATTTACAATGGTTATTTATTACATAGCTGATGGGAAGCTAAGTTTGATACGACAATATCACCGTTTTATATCTTATTAGATTGCAATAAAGCCTCATAAAGTTGCTGTTGACACTATAACCTAGTACAAGGCAAGGGGTTTTGTCGAATGTATCCGATTATCTTGAATCATTTCACGGCAATATCTTATCGTTTCCAAGAACTAAATAAATGTTTGTCATACGATAATTTTTACATTGGGAAATGTTTATATGTGCTGTTTGCATTATTGTTCCCAGTTCGAGACAGTGCTGGCGTAAATACTTCTTACGACACCGTGCGCAGATTGTTAACCGCGGGACAGAAACAAAACAGGCAAATGATTTGCATGCAGAGGATATCGAGTAAACAGTCGCAGGTCGTCCAGGTGGGGGTCCTCTCCTCCCCCACTAATAAAACCAGTTGATCATTTTATTGGTTTGAATTCAAAGCGTCTATTTTATCTGCCATTCAATTGGGTCGTCGTGTTTACTTCTTCCTCATTAAATTTTAATGAAAACATTCAATATTCGGTTAAACGCTCACAAAACTGGTGTTTACTGGGGATAACCAATACAATGGATATGATTTATTTATTAAATACTTCCAACCGGTAACAACTGTATTTGTGGTTTAAAAAGAAAGAGAAGATGGTTCATCTAACATTTATTTCCATTTGCTTATTCAACTCGTTTATTAATAAATTGTTATCTTGGCTGAATGTTTTCATTCCCGACGTGGGGCCGCGTAAGGACTTGTGGATTTTCTCCGATGCAAGAATAACCCAATCAGAACATTTTCTTGCCTAACAAGTTTTCGTGGACGACGAAAGGAGAAAGGAATGAGGCAGCAGGTGAGTCTTCACTGCTCAGTGTGATGTCCTTATTCCAAGGAAAATTACCTTCCTGGAACTGTGTTTATCTTCCGTTATGGACGCCTTTCATCGTTGCATTTAGTGCTACAATTTGCACTGATTTGATAAATCTTGTTGCAATATATGTAATATTTGGTAACCTGTCGTTTACCCAAGCAGCTAGTTACATCCCTGACACATTGCAGCTACTACATGGCAACTGACAGTATTTGTTTACTGACAAGTCTGGTACTTGATGTGTTAGGTGTATTGTGTATTCTGCATGCAGCTGTCATTTCCGACTGCCATTAGATTTAATACCCTATCTAGCCTGTGCATGAACGACCACTTGTTGTGCTCAGCAGATTGTTGTTAACTATGCAATGTAAAGTTTAGCACTTGTTGACATTTAATTGTTATTATAATTAAAAATGTAAAGTATTTCTTTTTAAATGTTCCAAATTTTAATTAAAAAATACATTCCTTACTTCGAGCACTTTTGAATCAAATGCACTGACAGAGATATATGCAAAATGTCAAATTAAATTTTACCGCATGAAAAATTATAATAAAAATTATTGCAGACTGTTTTTTGGCCTCATAAATGTACCTTCCCAAACAGCAACAGTACATCATCTCAAATGGCTTCAGATTTGCTAGTAGTTAATGAAACTTGAAAATATTTACTGAGAAAGTTTAAACTATGGCCTTGTTGAAGATATATTTTAGTTGATTGGGATTTGCAGCAAAAAGTCTAACCTGGCACGCCTAGGACCACAATTACCCCACCCCCTTTGTAGTTGACCAAATTCATGAAGATATTCCGAAAAATAAATAGTCTCCTTACCACTGACTTATGTAGTAAAATTATATATTGTAATACTTATGAATAGGGTAGACATGAAACATTATGAAGTTGTATAGAAAATTTCATTTGCTGTCTGTTTTATGACAACAGTAGGATGTAAAATGTCCCTGTTTTAGGGCCATACAAACGCTTTTTGGTTACTCCCTCTACGTCAGTTTGTTTGCGTTAGTAATTTACAAAAACGAGCCGCCAGCCTAGGATGAAACTTTGTGGGAGCTATTAACCAAAGGTTGGTAAATGTGTAACAAAACGCGATAGAGGTCTTTCAGTTATGGTAAAAGTGGCATACTGAAGAATGCTTGTAAGTGAAATAGAAGGACAATAATTGTGGTCTGAAGCTAATTGCTCGACCGACGGACGCTTCGAAGTCGGGCGCAATACGTGCACGCACTTTGAACCAATTACCTTTCTTCACTGGTACAACTGTCAAGCAATCATAAAAATATGATCCTGGGGAATACAGATGTATCTTCCAATTGTGTGCATGCTTCCAGGTTCACATAGTGCGATACTGATTACCTCGCTGTTTTGTACAGTCAACGATCGTTCTAGATTTACTTGCGAAACTGTTACACGGACAAAAACGTTTTGATGAATATCAGTCTGGTTCTCTATAGCCATTTGAATTATTGTAGGTTCAATATATTTGTCGGAGAAATTTTGTCGCGGTTGATTTGTCGGTGCAAACACAATCTTTCACACCCGACCGAGGAGTCAGCGATCGGGCATTTTCACGTGTTAATGCGATGATTTCAAGCTAGCCTCGAGTGGGGATTATTGCGTCAGGTGATACCAAGTTCGATTTCTATTATACCCTATGCGATAGTAAGTTTGTTGTATACGAATCGTTATAAATGCCATTTTCACGCAGATATTTGTTGACAAGCTGGACAAAATCAGCTTCGATGTTGGCACACTCTCCGAGCTAGTCCAACATCTTCTGATTTGACTACATCCCCATCATCTCCCGGAAAATAATCTCCAAGTGTCCCGTCCGCAATATATAAGATTGGCGATCAATAAATACTAATACCAAAGACGGATAAATATGCTTTGTCCATTACATTTGTCCCACGAATCTCTATCCTTTAAAACAAATTGATCTAAAACGAGCTTGACAATAACAAGGTTTATATGAGATGTATTTGTATCTGGACTATCGTGCGCAATATGCATAAAATCTAATACTTTTGCATTCACTTCAAGATCTTCCAATGATTTTCATTGTCCTACTGATTAAATACTAAGAGGCAGCATTCTGATAACAGACGCATACACGATAACATAATGTTCGGATCTATCAGGAACAAATCTAAAGTTACTCCTGGAGTGAACTTCTTCAATCTTTATATGTGATACTGTAAATTGTCTACAGTCTACTTCTGTACCTGAAGTAATCGTATACATTTTTCTGAAAATCTTGTGATGTCAGCCACAAACTTGATATTTAGTTTCGAATGCTCGCCGACTTTTACATTCACTTATTGCTTCTTGACAGAATCGGCGTCATGACGGGTTATTGCATCCAACTGAGTCTGTTTCCATTCATGATTAGGTCCCGCTTTCATCGCCGGACATATTAACGTCCAGTTTTATATTTGTGTTGACGTAGTCTTTAATGAAGGTAACAGACACGCCTGAGTCTCTGATTTCCTGGTACACAGTGATCTCGGCCGTAGCTGCCAACAGCGCTGTAAATGCCCCAAAGAATGGACATATTCCACCGTAGTTTTGTATTTTCGTAGCCACCGACTTGGACAAGTTTAATATTACAGAGATGTTCTTTTGTTTGGCTGCGTTGAGCTGATCACGTTATGTTTGTGTCAACCAAAGGGGGAAATTCCAGGTGAAGTTTTTCGGAGAAAGTTTCATTGTGACCCACACTTTCTTATTAGATCTTTATTTTCACAAGGTCGTATCGGCTCAGATTAATCTTAACTTCGTGACATGACATTTTAAATTGCTCTGTTCAGTTATGAGATTTTTTATTGTTAGACAACCATTACTAATTATCCACACGACCCTCATCCTTCCTCCAGGGCCCTCGAACAACAGATATTTGTCGGAAAGTATCAAAACAGTGCATTTCTGACAGCCATTAGAATATCACTTACACGTGCATGAAAGTGCATGTCAACCACAGACTACTTGATCAGGTTCAAGTGTTCCAAAGAAAGTAGTAAATCGGGTACAACGTAGTCATGTTCTGTTGGGAAATTTACAGACCTGTGTCAACAGTTTCATGCCCGTGCATGTACAATAGCATCCTGTGATATGCAATTCGGAAATCACATTTTGCAAAATCGAATAAAATTTTGTCGGGGGGTACCTTATGACCGTTTAATCGCAGAGACACGTGAGACACTCCTAACCCGTCAAATATTTTTGTACTAGTGAGCTGTCCGCCGTGGACCCACTCCATAGCTTAAAACACTACAAATACATGCTTTGGTGTGCTGATACTTATTTGCCATGAAAGCTGCTGAACGCTTTGTTCTGTCTAGTCTGTGGCCAGCGCGAGAAATGGCAACGTTGACGTACTTCCAGATTCCATCAATCCACAAAATCGTCAACTCCACTTTATCATCGACGCCAGTACCATGCCAAATTGCATCTATGTGGTTGCCATTTCGTTGTAACACAACGGTGTGTTTGGCTCCTAAAATAACCTTGCAGCTATCTTTGCAAAACCCACATGTATGACTGAGAGGAATCGAAGACTAAAACGACAATGAGGGCCCAAGAAGTTGTCCTCAACGCAGTAGAAATCCAAGGTTGTAATTTGCGTTATTACCAAACACCATAGGGTCTCCACCAGTTCGATGTCTGAAATGCATAACAGCAGGTTGCGGGTCCGCGAAAGAATCCTGTGCAAGTTGACGTACGACATACCGGGTATGATCGGCACGATAGGTTTTATCCTTGTGAAATATCATGGGCCGGGGGATCTAGCATAATGGTGACTGCATCTAGCGAGTCCGAGAATCATCGTGGCAACTTCGATATCGTCCAAATATGTTTCGATTTCATTTCCGCCAATGAAATAATGTGCGCATCTGAACAACGGCATGATGATATTGTTGGAAAATCCGTCTCGTTGCGGTCGTAAGGACTGTTGTTTTGATGCGTACAAGTTTTTCACTATATCCAAAAAGGCTTCACACAGAAGAAAATACAGAGGAGACCTGTCCTACACTTGTAATTTTATTTGCAATTACTTGATGTCCTTAGACCTAATAACACAGGCGTTTCAGTGTCGAACGCGGTATCAGGTGCATCTTTGAATTTGTCCCCTCAACAATTGTAATACGCTTCGAGGACTTCGCTTTCAAAGTTTCCACGCGGTAACGCGTGATTATTTCTCCATTGCAAACTCCCTTAAGACTTACTTGTGTCATATTATGTCAATCTCAAAATCATTTGACTTCGCAAGCACTTTTAATACAAGATTTTACCAGCAGGGGCTTTGGACAAAGATAAACGTATGAAATTTTTAAACAGTTACTGAGACTTTTTTTCAGTAAAACCATGACACGGTGTTTCCATCATTGCCTCTTGCACGGGTTGTTGGTGGTTGTAGAATATTTGCAATTGCCTGTCAGACGTCTTCGTAGAATACACGGGTGTCTTCTGCGATAACACCAACTTATCTCGAAATTCATCGACTTTCGTGCACTTCTACTATGTCGTCTCTGGTCACATTTAGGTCTTTCTTGCGATATCTGTACTTTTGTACTTGACCATGTCCAGAATCAGGTTAATGGTATATCTGACCAGTGACATTTATTTTGCAAACAAAATAATTCATTGTTAATATTTCTGTCTGAGAATAGATCAGATATTCAGATCATTATTAATAGTAAACATGTTTAGTTCGGTTTGAGTTAAAGATACAATCTTGATTCTGACCTTAGAAAACTCAAAAGTGGAAATTTCTTATTAAGTTGACAGAGTGTTTGCTGAAGATGGTAATTTCGACCTGGACGAAGTAAAGGGGGTATATAGTCTTGTTTACCTAAGACTTATTTATTCTTGCCATAACATCTGAAGCAGAATCAGTCTTATTGTTGTATTCGGTTTTTAATTAGGATTCATTTATTTATTCCAGTTATTATTTACTAGAATTGCAAAGTGCTCAATAATATTTTGGACTAAACATTAATTTGGAATTATAACGAATTCAGGAAAGGACATTTTGGATCATATTATTGTAATTCATCAAAAGACTGCAAAAAAAATCTCTACATACCAGGCCATTGGCACATTAGCACATTAGAGACTAAAGTTCCACCAATAAATTCAATATCGGAATTTATCTGGAATACCCATAGAATTCAATTAGGCCTTCATATATTTGCATTTGGGATAGAACGTTTAGGACTAATTGGGATTTAATTCACAATACCTAAGTTCTTTCTAAATGTTCACTTTGTATTATAGGAAATAAATTATTTGTTGAATGTTACAAAATTGTTGGCTTTCGCTCGTTTCTGTAACATAGTTCAAGACCATAGAGTTGCAAGCAACAATGTATATATATATATATATATATATATATATATATATATATATATATATATATATATATATATATATATATATATATTGTACTCCTTATTTTCAAACAACAACATATACCTGATCTTTAGTAAGAGACTAATAGTTCACATTGGTTTCTGAGTGACACAAGAGTCTCTGCTGGGGAGAGACTTTTCGCCATAGCCTAGAGTGAAGATTTAATTCAAAGTTAATAAAGCGGAAATGTGTTGTGGACCGATATGGACAGACATATAAGTGCCAGAACTTGTAATATACATAGGAAAACTAGATTTTAGCAGGAAATATAGTCTTTAAATTTCCTTTTTGTTGTACATTTTTTCCTTAATTTATAAAACTGGTATTGTTTGCAGGGTTGATTACGAGTTGGATGTGATCTGTGCACAGGTTATTTGGAACATTTCCTAATTAGTATGACAATTGCTTATTTCGGTCATGGCTTTCAGTTTGTGGAGTTGAACTATTGTCTTCTCTTCGGATTAATAAAAGCATCAATCGGTAAGTGCAGAAAATTTAGTACATAAATGAACAAGATAGTTGTAGGAACTCTGACGTCTTCACCTCATAATTGAAAATGTATCCAGGAATTTATGTATTTGTTGTTATGATATAAAGAGTCGTATGTGTATCTTTATTTTATTCTTTAGGCGGAATTAGTATTTGCTTTGAAACTGTTTGGTATTCTGATTGACTGAGTGCCTGCTTGTTTGCTTGCCTGATTGATTGATTGATTGATTGTTTGATCTGTGGAGAGCATTAAAAGTGTCAGTCTTAATTTCATGTTTGTAAATCAAGTGCTGTAATGGACTTATGCTGTGACATTTTATTGTCATTTATGTTTTTCTCTCAATTTAATAATTTGTGTGTTTAAATAAAAATGTATTTTTTTTCTAATATGTTAATCTAATCTAATATGACGGTCATGTTTGAAAGATAAACTTTATTTTTATTCTGGTATTTGCATCCCTGCTGAGAAGGTAATAACGTACTCCATCCATGATCTAGCAAAAGCAAACGCAAGTCTTAAAGATTTGAACTAAAAGTTAAATATTGACTATAAGAACTATCTTGAAGTTAGTGGCCACATTTTAAGTATTTCAGAGACCCGTTTGCATCCATATCAGTCCTCGAACAAACGATACAGTTTTCAAGCTGATTCTTCAAGTTCATTCTATAGTATACATCTGAGATTTGCTTTTTGGGTTCGTTAAAAGCAAATAACCACACACACACACACACACACACACACACACACACACAAACACACACACAGAGTTATCCATACGTGAACATTTTTTAAAATCTATTTGCAGGGCAAACGGTTGGTCAGGAGACGTGATCATATATTTATATTGCGTTTAATTTTCAACAATACCCAAGGTCGTGTAAAGTGTTACAAATATGCTTCTTACGGCTGGCAGGGAAAGCGAAGTGGCTGTGGAAAATTATTTCCTTTTCGGATAATTGTGACAAGTGTTTGAAACATTGTCTCAAACGAATATGTACAGAGGATATGTAAGGCAGAGATTAACTTCCCCATAAGTGTAACCTTTAGTCTCCGAAATGTTTCCTTCTGGTTACAGGAAAGTATTCTGCCAGATCAGAAGGGAAGATCTTGGGAGAGAGAATATTTTTTTTGTGACCGGTAATTACTATTGTCTTACATTTTGATTTTTCAAAATAAAAAGATACATGAAAGGAGGCAGGATAAATGGAAAGATGTACATACAAAATGACACAAATATCAACATGAACATAAAATACTAAACAATTTTGAAAGATGCCATCTGTATATATGTTTGTATGCAGATTACGTATGTTAAATAAATGAAACATACAAAAAAAAATTTCGGAAATAAAAGTGTCTGCGTTCTGTTATTAGTATTGAGAAGTAGGATAAAGATCTTAGAATTATTCCATTAAGAATATAAAAGTAGATATGTGGGACACTTTAATAAATTAAAAAATCTTAGTGGACGAAACGTATCAAAATAAGTAAAAATATCTATAATCATTTGTTGGGTATTTATTTATTCAACTGTTTTGCCTTTGAAATATATTTCGCAACTTATTAAAATATACAAGAAAACTAAACAAACTCTATAGAATTTAATGATGACTTCAACAGCTTTGATCTAAAAATAAAATTTTTTGTATTATAACGTTAACATGTAACTAACATCTGCATAATCAGATACAGAACAAAAAACAATAATTTGAACTTATTTGCTCGTCATGCAGAAAGTCGCATTGTACCCACGTCACCAGTTCTGAGATGTGCGATAGATGGATCTTGTAATAAATAAGAAAGTAAATTCAGTATGATTCTACAAAAGTATAAATAAGATTTATGGAAAATGTTATATTTAATAGAGCACATGATGGCTCAGTATGTAAATTTCCGCAGCCGACTGAATCACATGAATGACAAAATCTTACAAATACTGAATCCATTCAAACTTTTAGGAAGATTTAAAAATAGAAGTTGCAATGTGTTGGAAATTAATTTGGTCTTATTGGATTGTGGATAACAATTAAAGATAATTTATCAACTTTAAATGCAATGCATGGATGTTTGGATTTGTTTAAAATGCTGACAATGAAGAGTGTTTAATTCATCATTGTTTCGATCCCAAAAGTCTAGTTAATATCAATAGATCGTAGAAGAAAATAAATGGGTAAAGGATAACGTGAAATAAACAGAATTGTAAAAATATATTAACCGAACAGTATTATAACAAATTACACAACCAAGTGAAAGACAAATTCTTTACAAAATTGTTTATGTCATTCACACGGGTGACCAATGGCAAACATACATAGTTGACATACAAGGATATAAATTAGAAACAATATCTGTAAATAAATTCTAACAATTATATACATTTTCCCGAAGCGTGATTTGGAATGAGAATGAAAAGAGAGGTCGATATCCTTTAAGAAAGATTCAAGAAGTACAAAGCTGAAAATACAGATTGATAGGGGTAGAGATTTGCTTAAGAGGAAATTTAAGGATATGCTGGAAAAAAGAAGCTTATAATACATGTTAACTTATTCATGTAGGAAAAGATCTGAAAAGATTTAAGATAACCGTCAAGGCTAGAATGTTGAAGCATTGCACTCAAACTGGAGACGGCAATGGCTTAACATTTACGAAATAGAACCAGTGTCTTAGTATGTTTAGCAAATGCTTTGCAAATGCATTGTTTGGTAGTGTATGTTGATTACAGCCATGCATTTGGATTGGATACCACAAGATTTGAATGGAATATTTGTAAACTGGGCTGACCATGAGTTTTGGTCCGATCTTCATTTTCTCTTTGTTGCTCGGCCACGTTATCCTCTTGGGTTATCACGTGTAATATGTTTGGAAGAAAAGTGCTTTAATGCATTGAATACGTCCCTTTCAGTTCATATATCATACGTTTGGGAATCCCAGTCGTATTTGTTTATACACACGATTGTTTTGTATTATCACATCTAATGAGCAGGATTACTCCCCAATGCTAGATCACAGTTGTGTTATTGGAAACGGTTAGTACCATGATGCCAATCAATAGATGGAGATAAGTGCTGAATGGTCGATAAAAGAACGACGTCTTAACTCCAATAAATGCATTTGTTTCTGTAAAGTTTCGTCACTTACAAGATTACACTCCAATCATTGCTATTACGATGACACCTACTGCGTAGAAAGCGAGCTCTCTATCACAGGAAATAATAGTACTGAAAAAATTAAGGGGAGAATGAAGTGTTCAAGTTGAAGACAATGCTCCTCTTGAAAACATTAGTTCGAAATTGGAAAAGAAACAACAATTGGGAAGGGAGATAAGGGGTTAGATTTGTCAGCTCACAGATAGACCACGTGAAACAGGCCCACTTATACATTATAATTTTGAGTGCGCATATTTAATCACGTAATATTATATTTATTTCAGTGTGACATGCATATTTATGAAAATGTAAACCCGAGTAAAGGAAATTGAAATTATTTCCTGAAACGTGGTTATCGGTTTTAAATTTAAAATATGTAATTGTTATTATATCGTTAATAAAAGCCGTTGAGTGATCAACAGAAGAAAGATATAAATAATGTTATGTGTAGGCTCGTACAAAAGTAACAAAGAAAAGAGCGAGGCCAACAAGCTTTGTAAAATTTAACAAAAATAATTTATTTCCCTAGAAAACAAGTTAAAAATATGAAAAAGGACTTGCGGTTTTGTGAATCTAATCCAAAAATTAATCCTAGAATCCCGATGAAGTTCCAAGATGGAGGACAATGACGTCAGATGAATGCAGTATTGTACTGATGTGTCAACAGTTCCTCGTTGAATTATATGAATCAAGAATAATATTCCGGCTTTAGAATTCCAAATAATTTCCAATAATTGTCTTTGTCCAAGAATTTTGATGAAGAAGAGCACTTGTATGTTTTCCAGAGTGAATAAATTATTTTAAATAAAAAAAACTTACTCGAGCTGGTCACAACACAAAACACCTCAGAGCTCCGAAGGTATTAATTTACGTCTGACTGAAAACACTAAAAACATCTGTTTTTATCCTCAATTTTAGATCACATGGCGGAGTCACGTGGTCACATAGCTCGAACAACGCAGTAAAATAATATGTCAATCAGCACGTAGGCTTGTATAGCCTTAGCTAAGAATCAGTGATTCCCACACTAGAAATCAATTAAGAAAAGGTTGTTTACAACTGAGCTGACGCAAGCCAGTAATGATCTTGATTACGACCAATGAATTTCACTCTGTGTTTACGATTTTCTGAATCAAGGTCAGGAACTAGGTCAGCTAAAAATATAATATAGCAACAAACTGCGTGTTTATCAGGTCAAAACAGAAAACCGAATTTTCCGAGAACAATTCTAATCCAGTGAATAAAGTTATCATTACAATAACATGCAATGAAATAAAATAAAAAATTTTAAACTAACGTACAAGAAATTAAATTACATATACGTAACAATAATATATTATTTATTGTCAAACCGTCCATACCAACAGATCACCTTTGCTTGGTAAAGATAATAAGTTGACTCAGTACATCAACGTTAGGACGAATTCTCTTTGTAATTAGAGATCCGTTGAGATAGTTCGACTGAAATATTTGGTCAAGAAAACCGACTAATACAATGATATATTATCCTTGCTAAATGTGATAGATTGTGTTTTGTTGGGAGAGTTCCTTTTCATTTCAGAGAGAGAGAGAGAGAGAGAGAGAGAGAGAGAGAGAGAGAGAGAGAGAAAGAGAGAGAGAGAGAGCATTGCAGGAGTGTACTGGAAACCAAGCAGGAATCTACTTTATGTTACCATTATTTCCTTTTAATGAGGTGCTTGACCTTATGTTCTATCCGATAATGATTCAGCCACTTGCGGTGTTACAAGTTTCTGATACAGAATCCCGTGTCTTCGCTACAACTGTCAACTATTTGCAATGCAAACTTAACAGATATAGTCCATTACAATCAATTCGGTTCATTTCTTAAATCGAGGAACCTATGTCCTCATTGGCAACAGAAGCGGAGTTGTACATGAATCAGCAATTCTTCACGTTAAAGGTCTGTCAATGGATGCAGGGGAGAAAGAATCAAATCACTCTGTACAGCATCATTGCTATTATATGGTCAGTGTAAATGTATATATATCTGATGTAAGCATCACAATTTTCTAGACCAGACGTAATCATATTCATCAAACGTTGAAAAAAACTTGGTGAACCCTTCATCCCAAACAGCATCACTTTGTATTGGTAAAGTCCATCTGGAGTCACGAATGCCGAAATTTCCTTTGCCCTTTCCATTAGAGGAATTTGCCAAAATCTTTTCAGAAGGTCAAATTTTTTGACATATTTGGCATTTCCAATTGTATCAATTGCAGTCATTGATTCTTGGTAATGGAAATGAATCTGTTTTAGTCACACTGTTCACCTTCCTATAATCAGTGCAAATGCGTAAGGTTTTACCTGGTTTCGGAAGAAGTATACAAGGTGAACTCCAGTCACTTTTACTGGGCTCTATGAAATCATTCTCCAACAAATTCTGAATTTCTTTTTTTATATATTTCTGTTTGAGAGGGTTCATCCTGTATGGATATGTTTCACAGGTATGGACGTTACAATTTCAGCGTCATGAAAAATTTAGTTTGTCCTCGTAGGAACATCTGGTAATAAGTGCTCACATTCAAATAAAAACTGTTTAAGTTTATTCCATTCTTGTTGTTGCAAATGTAAAAGATTCTGGTCCAGAGTATTTATAATCTCCGAATTCGGAAGATTTCTTACTCCAAAATCAGAAAAGTACGATTGAATTCCTTCACTTAAATCATCAGAGTGGGACAGGTACAACTAAATTAATTGCATGATTTACCTGCCTATCTCTCTCAATATACTCCTTTAACATGCTTATGTGGCAAAGTTGTTTTTGTTTTCGCCTCCCAGGAGTATTTATGATGCAATTTAAATCATTTACTTTCTCTTCAAGCGTGTACTGACCATAATACTTGGCCTGAAGAGGATTTTGTGGAATGGGCAAGAAAGCCAGAACTCTATCACCAATGCTGAAAACTCCTTTCCTCTGAGTTTTTATCATACCTTGTTTTCATTTTTGACTGAGTAGAGTGCAGATGCGCTCTTGCGACCTCACAAACCTTTGACAAATTATACTTAAAAAAAGAAACAGTCGAGAAGATTAAGTTCAGTATCTTCATTAGAAAGAAGTTTCTCTTTCAACAACTTCAATGGTCTATGCACAGTGTGTCCGAAAACTAGTTCAAAGGGACTGAATCCTAAGATTCTTGAACTGACTCACTAACAGCAAACAACAGTAAATGAATGCCTTCATTCCAGTCTTTACTCGTATCAGAGCAATATGTTCGAATCATATTCTTCAAAGTCTGATGAAATCTTTCTAAAGCCCCTTGGTTCTCAGGGTGATAGGCAGAAATTTGAATTGTTGAATGCCTAATTCATACATAACCTGCTCAAAAATTCCAGACATAAAATATGACCCTTGATCCGATTGGACAGGTTTGGGAAGGGCAAAATGAGTAAAAAAGTTTATCAAAGCTTTTACTATAGTTTTAGGTTTAATATTTCTCAAAGGAATTGCCTCTGGGAACCTTGTTGACGTACACATTACGGTCAACAAATATTGGTTACCTGACTTGGTCTTAGGTAAGGGACCAACACAATCTACCATAATTCTGCTAAATGGTTCGTCAAATGCAGGAATTGGTTACAGATGATTCTTAAGTATCTTCTGATTGAGTTTTCTACCATTTGACAAGTATGAGAAGATCTATAGTATCTACAAACATAACTTTTGATTTTTGGCCAATAAAAGTGAGTCAAGGTCTTTTGATAAGTCTTATTAATCCTTAAATGACCAGCCAGAGAAGTTTCATGGGCCAAACTAAGTATTTCCTGTCTGTATGATTTTGGAACTACATTCTGATAGTTCACTGACCATTCGTCAACAGCAGGTACGACGGGAGGTCTCCAGTTTCTCATAAGAATTCCATTTTTAGTGAAATAACAGACAGGTACTTCAGTGGCTTCAGTTTCACTAATGGCCCTCTGAACCAAACAGATTTCATGATCTTTTTCCTGTTTGACGACAAGTGATTGTCGTTTGTCACCCTCATTAGAAATATAAGAATAAGTATTTAAAAGAGGATCGCTGTGATCAATATCTTTTGATTGATCCAAACAAGGAGTGAAAGTGACCTCATGAACACCCACTGACAGTGAATGGTAAATATCACTAGCTGTGCCAACAAGTACAGATTGTAATAATTGAGTCCAATGTTCCCTTGGCCATTTGAAATGTTCAGCATCTCTTTCAAAACGAGGAAAATATTTGTCTACTTTTTTTGCTCTGAAAGTTGGCACTAATATAATATTCTTTGTAATATCAAAACTTGAATTTGTATGTGAAGTGGGAGTCTGCCTTTCACTTACCAGCTCCATTTCATTTATTCTAAATTGATATTCCCTCTCTTTCTCTCTCTCTTCCTTGTCTAATTGCATTTATTTTGCTTCTTTTTGTAAATGCGTTTGTTCTTTTTGTAACTGCATTTGTTCTTTCTATAACTGTATTTGTGTTTGTTTCTATCTTTCCTGTCTCTCTCTCCTCTTTCTCAAGTTGTAACTGCATTTGTTTTTCTTCTGTCCGAAGTTCAAGCTTCCTTAATTCTAATTCCAGGTTGTATTTTAATTTCAATTCCTTTACTTTTATGTCAGAGTCTGATACAGACTTACTGATCGAATCGAAAACACTTTTATCGAAAACATTCATTTCTACCAAATACTGGATCAAAATGTTTTTTATTTCTTGTTTCGTCAAAGAAGCTTTTGCCTCAGAAACATCATATTTTCTGGCAAGTTCAAGCAATTCATCTTTTTTCTTTTTTCAAACAATCCAACTGCTCCTGAGTAGGATTTGAAAGAAAAGTCTCTACCTTTGATGAAATTGTGAAAAGGCTGTTGATTTCACTAAAGATTTCAAAGAAAATGTGAAATAGTACTTGGGATTGAAAATATTCCGAAAACTAGGGGAATTTGAATTTCAATAAACAGTTTTCTGAAATATTTTAGCCGAAATTCATATATCCCAAGGACGAGCGCCCCAATTTTCCTTGTTACGTGTCTATGCTCATACAAAAGTAACAAAGAAGAGAGTGAAGTCAGCAAGCTTTGTAAAATTTAACAGGGTAATTTATTTCCCCAGAAAAAAAGACTAAAAAAAAAAAAA